>VKOC01005292.1:0-45657 GCA_009364415.1 Spea multiplicata | reverse complement strand
TTCTAATACTTTGTTTTTCTTTTCTGATAACGAAGCATCGATTCACTTTATTGATCACCTCCTAGATGGGTTACCGTGAAATAGCGAGAGGTTCCAACCGTGCTGCTGAGTTTGCAGTTTGCAGGTCCATTAACAGAAATGAGATCCCATTATAAAAGTGCGTTTCCCAGCACAGGCCCGGTAACGCAGCACTGGGAACGCTCGGGTTTCACTCATCAGAACTTCCCAGCGGAGCTTCATAGGTCTGGAACGCGCAGGAACCCGCGGGCTGCCCGGTAACGGCACGACTGATCCGGGAGCGGTAAGGAAAGCGCTTTCAGGTATGAGAATTGGCTGGGCGTCCGCACCCCGGAGAACGAGGAATACCGGATTTTCCACACGCCGTTTCACGTGGGAACATACATGCGGCTGGAACGCGATGACTAAATGGAGCTCGCGAACGCCAGCTGCCCGTCTGCGGAGATCCCACATTAAAAAAGCCACGGCGTGAACCGCATGCTCGACGCTCCGTCTGCTCCGCGGGTATTTTAAGCCATCGGGGCTTGTGAGATATTGAGACGGTCAGATATTTAGAATGAAGGTAGGATGTGAAACGGCGCCAAGAAACAGAAATCAAAATAATTATGTGGAGGGCAGAAAGCCTTTAAGCAATCAAAAGCAATCGGGCCGATCAAGAAGTCACGAAGCCCCCGTCCTCAGACAGAACTTGGCCTGAAAGGGTCCTAAAGAGCGGCGTCTGTCCACACGCTTCCAAACGGACATTTAACGGTCAGATTCGGGGCTACCAAGGAATTGGGACACAAGCCGAGTGATATATACCCCAGGGGTATATGAGGTCTTCTGTCTAAACACACTGTTGGCCGGGATAACCCAAAAACACAGCGGCTGGGAAAAGGCAGCCTGAACGACACCAAGGGAATAAACACACAGAAACATGGAGGACGACGGCAGGAAGCCCACCGAGGAAAAGAGAAACTTTTAAACATTGAAGCAAACCAATAGATGCCAAGGCACAGGATATTTATACAAAAAAAAGTCAGAATCTCTAAATTTGACTCTTACCTGTAATCGGGGATTTTCTCAGCCAGGCCAAAATCCGCAACGACGGCCGCGTATCCATTTTCATCGCTCTTTATCAGACAGTTCTGCGGACGGAAGCATCAGAGAGTAACGGAGCCGCTTCACACAAAAACAGAACCTCCAGAGTAAAAATGTATCTGCAGCTCCTCAAACGACCGGAATATCTCTGCTAAGAGGTTTTTTTTCTCTAATAACATTAAGAAAAAAATGAAATAAAATATATATAATATCTAAGTAAAGGCACTGGTTAAAGAGTATGTTCCAATAGAGAATCCTTTGTATAAAACCGGCCTGCAAACATCTGCTTTCCACCTCAGACACAGAAGAACGCAACGTTTAGTAAACCACAAGAATCTGTTTATAGCGTTTGGTAAACACAGATTCGGGGCTGTTTTTCCACGGACCGCCATAAGCGTGAAAGGATTTACTTTTCTTGTTTAATGTAAAATAGAGACTTGTGTTCCTATGTATAGGGGTTTTGGCCCAGCCTCGCGCAGGACTATACACCTTAATGCAAGTGATAGCCGGGTGGTCCCTTGAAATTACAGGTGGCCCTCGTTGCAAATGCATGGGGGGGGATTCTGCAGACCACCCCCGACCATCATTTGGCTTGCAGGAGATGTTCAGCACTGAAGCGCCCCTTCGATTTGACCGCAGTAACAAAGGCTTTAGGCGGCATTTACACACTGACTGGCTCCTTTTTATGCAGTTTCTATGCAGACATTGGACATTGCCATATCACGCACACCAAGCGTGTTTTGGGCATCTAGTTTGAATTTGCCTCCTAAGTTAATCGGAGTAAAACCTCTCCTGATACAGAGGATAAGATATGTGATTAGGAAGATCACGGACTCGTATCATAACACCTTTCATCATTTCAGGTGAGAGGTCAGAGGTCGTCGTCCAGAAAACGCCATTCAGCAAACCAGAAAAGTGAATTTAATGGAGCCGCGCACTCCGACTCCATACAGACTCCTCTATAGAGTCCATACGGCCCCCTCCATATGTTTACGGCATCTTGGCAAGGAATGGGATCCGCGAGCTCAGAGCAATAAGATTTATCGCAGCCCCGGCCTCCCCTCTCCAGACTGGAAAAAGTATTCCGTTTAACTGCCGGCAATAAAACCAGAAATCACCTTTTATATAGCAGGGGGTTTTCTCATTAGGTCAACAGCAGAAATCTATTCGGTTTCGCAAGAATAACAGTAATAAAAATACAGTGCGATGCATTGAAATGGATTGGGGGGGGGGGGGGGGCGCGCTAATAAATGGGAAGGAAACAAATCCGTAAGGGGATTTATTGTTATTTTCTGATGGAGAACGTCCAGTAACAATATCGCGGGTAAATGCTTTATGGGATCATCGCGATGAGTTACGTTACAGACCTCTAACGATCGCGGGCTGATAGGTTTTCAGAAGGTGTTGGCCATCTAGATAAGCACCTTGCGGGACACAAAAGGAGCTTTTCTGGTTATTCTCAAGTAAAAATAGGAAAAAAAGTATTAATCGACTTACAACAAAAACCACAATCTTACGGATCCAGGAGCACAAGGCGGAACGGGTGAAAAAACACAAAACACACAAAACACACAAAATAAACGGAGGAAGAATGTCAGAAAAAAAACAATCGCCTCCTTCTGCAAACGACTTGCCCCGGAAGACACAGGCGCAGGGCAGATAATGTTATATTTATTAGCTTTGTAAAGAATAAAAGATTGATTTTTCTGCCCCGATTCCTCCCCATTCGTTCTATATTTATCGATATCGACTTTGACACAAAAACCCACCGATAAATCGCACGACCGATATAACGGTGGAAGACCAGAGGGTTCTAGGTAATCGCATTGATTGTTACTTTGCATGTACGGGGTTCTGGAGCAGGTCCGTGATCCAGAACCGATTTCACAGAGCACAGAACCATAACGGGAATCTGGGCAGCTTTACCTTTGACGTGAGGTCGCGGTGGAAGATTCCTTTGGAGTGAAGGTAGGAGAGACCCCGGGCGATATCCAGCGCCAGCTTCCCCCTCACCGCCCAGGACAGGGGCTGGTTGCTGTCCAGGAGCTGCTCGAGATTCCCACTATTAATGTACTGGAAGGAAGAGAACATACGTGCTTAAAACGTGTGGTTATCTCACCCGGCCAGACCCCAAAACCCCGGCTAACGAGTCTATCTTACATAGCGCCATCATATTCCGTAGCGCTGTACAATGGGGTAATCCAAAATGAATATTATAAAGCTGGACTAAATGCCACCAACGGTGCGCTAGTATCGCCATGTTCACGTATGTTTGGAGAAGCGGGGGCATCACGGTGGCCACGTTATGGGCGCCCCGTTATGGAATTTTTTTTTCAATAACCTGAAGCCAGGTACCGCCTCCCGGGAAGGGGTTAATTAGTGCACAAAGCAGGTGGCAGACCGCGGGGTGACGCTCCGGAGAACCGACCCAGACAGCCAGCTGAGAAAATAAAGAGCGGAGCGAGAAGGAGCCAAAGAAAATCCAGACTCTATAACACCGAGCGAGGAAATGCCGGACGTGATTTATCTACGAGGCTTCCCACCGACTCGCGCCAAACCAGGGGTCGCCACGATGTGCGCCCCCCCGCAAACACGCTAGCGAGTAACCCGCTACACTAGAGCGAGCCGAAGGAATATTCGTTATGCGACAAAAGACGCAGCTTCCTCTAAATTCACAAAATGGGGAAATCTGATAATTGCGTAAAATAAATAAAATCTGTTATTTGACTGATCCTCTTAAAGAAAAACACACACACACACACATATATATATATTATATATACACATATAGGACGACGATGATGATGCTCGAGGAGTCCGCACGCCGCGTGACTACAGGGTAGCCCTCGTATAAATCCCCCCAACGCGCTTCTTTTCCACACATTCCATGGCCAAAAATAACAAATATTTGATATAAATCGAGAACAAAGCCTGGTAGCAATTCCCGCAGTGAATGGGGGGCAAGGAAAATAAACACTGGGTGTAATTCTTGCGTCTCTGTATGATGTCTTTGTGAGTCTGACTTACACAGCCGCCAATTACGAGCCGTACTGTGGCTTCATTCACAGCCGAGCGATGATAAAGGGTCTTTGTTGGGAACACGGTCATAAAAATAGCATAGCGGAACCCAACAAAAACAACCCACATCCCCAGACTGCACTCATTACTCGGGGAAGATGGCTTCTGTGCGCGATGGGATATCCTTTTAAAAACGGAGCGGCATCGCGCAACATAAAAAGAAATAAAATTACTAATTTATTCACGTTATAATCTTACGATTTCGGAGCAAAGTGACTTGTGCGGCAATCAACATTTTCCTGCAAATATAAAAACGTATACTTTGGCTCTGCCTGGAGCCTCGGGGCAGATTCTCGGGGTCACAGCCTGGAGCTGACCCTTTCTGTTCTGTTCCGGAATGGATTTCCCAGTATCGGATGATGTGTTTTTATACGTTATCCCCGCGCGAGTTGACAGGGTAGGGGGATTTCTTCCCAGCAGGAATGGACCCAAAATCAGCCACGAGCCTCCCCATTGTACAGCACCGCGGAATATGGCGTTGCTATATAAAATCGATAAATAGTAGTAATAATGTGACAGAATAGAGAGGGTTTCCTAAACCTATTCACCGGCACGCGAAAACGAAACACATAAGACAGCCAATAAAATATTCATTAATACAGAGACCCCCCCAAAACCCTTCCTTACCTCTGTGAGAGCGTGTAACTGCCCCTGGTGAACGCAAACACCCATGAACCTAAAAGTGGCAAGAAATGGCAAAATAAATACTTTTGGTAAAAGCATATATAAATTTTCTTTAAAAAACAGCTTAAAACTGAGTAGTCAATAAAAAACACATTTCCACTGGTTTTAAACAAGAGGATTGTGGGAATTGTAGTTCACTAACAGCAGCTGGAGAATGAAAGGCAGGCTTTTCCTTTTTTGCCGCTATAGAATTGCACCCGTTTTTACCCCAGCTTCGCCAGGGGTAGAAGTTGGGTCAAATACTTACCCAGTTTATTATTAAAGGGTAAGAACGCTGCATCAAGGTCTGAAAAAACTGGCGACTAGACAGGCGAACGGGTCTGATCTGCCGCAAATTCTATGTTATTCTCTAGTAAAGGGGCAGCTTATCAGCCGCTTACAAACCAAAGCTTCAAGGATCGGGAACAGAGAGGATCCAGCCTGCGAGAAGCTCTTTACTAATAACGGTTTAGGCCACCAATTACAGGGGATCGCTTAATGTTTAATAAGAACGTAGAACAAAAAGTATACAAAAAGGTTGGAAGCAATAAAATAAAAAGAAAAAAAAGAAAAAAAGATTTATACCAAAACTCTGAACCGGGAAGCAGTCCAATGTCCGGAGCGTGAGCTCATTCTACAAGCATTTTACTGGCTAAAAATACATATTAAAAAAAATAAAATCCTGCAGCATAACTGAAAAGCCGGCCCAAGAAATGCTCATCGGAACTCAAGCAGATCTCCCCGTATTAATAGAAACGACTGCAAAGCTGCCAGAAAAACCAAGGCAGGCAGCTGCCGAAACGTATTAACCCATTCAGCGGAGTCGGGCCTGACGCCCCACCCGAAAGGGGTTAAAAGAGTTCTAACACCTCTCTCAAAACAAGAAGAGAAAGAGTCCTGGTGTTTGTTGATACTGTTGCAGGCCAGGTCCCTCCTTTTGTTCCTTCCTATTGTCCCCGCGTGTGATTTATTGTTAGCATCTACTATATTCAGCCTTTGGTTAACCCTTCGATTGCCAATGGGGGGGGGGAGCCATGCACGCCTCGTCTATACTCAAAAAGAAAAATTAAAAATAAAACAGGTCGGGTCACAGCTGCAGGAACTACTACTGTGAACGGCACGCATGTATCTGGAATAAGGCAACCCGACAGCAAGTCCCACAACCTTAACCTTCAGAAAGCTAGAACTTTTGTATCCCCCGAGCCAGTGCAGAATATGCAAAAAATATTGTCTTCCGCAGAAGAGGACTTGAAGAGTCCAAACCAGGAGAGATGCCACGTTAAGTCACCCACCTGAGCTAAACAGGCAGCGCTACGGTGGGATTTAAAGGGCGGTTGTGTGATATAAAATAACGAAGCAGCTTCTATCCCGTATTATGCCAAATCCTAGATTTATTGAATGTGCCATTTTTACTTAATGAGATGCATTAGCAGACACGTTGGCAGATGTCATCCCCGGAGCTGATGTCGGGTAGGTGTATAACTAATAGCTGCCACCTACGCAGGGACCACAATGTGTCACCCGTCTACGAAGAAGAACCCACGGCGCTCTCCAAGCAGCGTATAGGGGAGGGCAGCACCCCCGGGCCGCGATCACCGTACCTCAGGATGTTGGGATGGGACAGACGGTTCATGAGCTGCACCTCCTTCAGCATGTTCGCTCGGTTGCTGCTGAGTTTGTTCATCTTTAGGGCCATCACTTGGTCTGAAGTCCTATGTCGCACCTACAGAAGAAAAAGAAAGAAAAAGGGGGCACAAGGTCAGTCGAGGTCATGGCTCTAACAAGGTTTAACAAAGCACCAATTCAACAGCGTCCATCCACCTCGGGTTTCATACTGCAGTCCTGCCCCACAAAACGACTTATCTGCTCGTCCTACAAATTATTTACAATCCCACAGCTGACTGTTACAGTAGAGGAATCGGACCGGCCGGGTGTCCTATTATATTATAAAAAATCTATTTATAAAAAATTAAAAAGGCCTATAAAAGGCAAATTACATGTTTATTTTTATTTTTAAATAGAATTAAATCCAGCCTCGAGACCCTTTTTTCAGTGCACTTGTCATTGTGATCTATCCATCTATCTATCTATCTATCTATCTATGCAAGTATAAGAATGGTGAACTGGGATAACCCGGGATGTGATAGCCCCCTCTTTAAGCCCCCAATCTGCCATGTATGATGTAGGAACAGAAGAGTTTGGTTGTGAAGTTTTATTGCATACTGTGTGTCTAACGAGGAGTTAAACAGATGATGCAACGAGCGCTCGCATCCATTTTTATGCTCTGATGCAACCCGATTCACGACGTTTGCGCAGAAATCGGGAAGAGAAGCACGAAAACGTTAAGCGAGCCGCTCCAAACCCCGATCGCTAGCAGTCAAACCCAGAAAACCACCAAGGACTTTGTAGTACGTAATGCAGCGCGCGCCTCCGTAACTGAAACGGGATCACGGTCCGTTCCACAAACGCTAAAGAAGAAGCCAAATCACCCCCGAGAGCAATAAAAAAAAACATTTATATCAACCCAATAACGATGTCAGTAACAGGAAAACCGAGACCCACGGCAAACACGGCAGCCTTAAAGAAGGAAAATCGGCGATGGAAGTTTTATCGAGCTCCTGGCGAATGTAACAGTCCTAAAATATTTTGTAGCCAATAACTGCCCGATATTCAGCAAATCACCCCCCGCACCCCCTCCCCTTTCATCTTATTTACCCCAGACCAGAGAAACAGCCGGGAGATCAAATTTATGCAAAAAAAACCCACGTAATTAACATTTCCCCAGCAAATTCATTAATTTGCTAGACAATAAAACCGGGGGCCGTAACGGTCGAGTACGTCAGAAACCCAATCTGCTGCTTTGGGCTCTCCGAAGGATAGGGGAATTGTAGTTAAAGGGACGCATGGACATAATAAGCACTCAAAATGCATGGGGGGGGGGATTGTTCAGACCCCCCCCATATGTATTTGCCCACCCTGTAGCTAATTTTCTGTGCAGGAGGGGTATTTGGCCGAACATTCTGTGATACATTTACCTCCAATCTGCTCCAGCGCGGGGTCTGTAAACGTTACACGGGGGCCGTTTCTCTAAACAGCTGGACGGTTTCACCAATTTCGATCCAGAAGCTTTTAAGAAAGGTCAAGTGTTTTTATTTCGCGAGGTTACATCACGGGCCGGATTACCGAAGCGCAGTAATCGTCTTATCCAGCCTAAGCTGTTCATCGACGGCGTACCCGACAACCAAGACCGCTGCCAACAAGCTCTTATAGCAGCTCCTGCGACACTGACCCGGCAGAACCTAACTGGAAACCGGCAACCGCATCGGACACACCGGTGGCCAACTACAGTCCCGGCAGAGCCTAACCGGACAGCGGCGGCCGTGCCAGGGACACCGGTGGCCAACTACAGTCCCGGCAGAGCCTAAGCCGACACCGGCGATCGCACCGGACCCACCGGCGGCCAACTACAGTCCCGGCAGAGCCTAACCGGACACCGGCAGCCGTGCCAGGGACACCGGCAGCCAACTACAGTCCCGGCAGAGCCTAAGCCGACACCGGCGATCGCACCGGACCCACCGGCGGCCAACTACAGTCCCGGCAGAGCCTAACCGGACACCGGCAGCCGTGCCAGGGACACCGGCAGCCAACTACAGTCCCGGCAGAGCCTAAGCCGACACCGGCGATCGCACCGGACCCACCGGCGGCCAACTACAACTTGCTTTTCTTAGAAATATAAAATCTGCTGCATGCGATTGCGCAAGTGCTGGAAAAGAGGCGCTCTGAGTTTTTATTTTTACTGGATAAGCCAACGTTCCTGTGGGGGGGGGGGTAGGTTAGAGGTAAAGCAAGGATATTTTACTTTATTGAAAAGGTGGTGGATAAGCAGGATAGTCTCCCAGCAGAAGCGGTAGAGGGTAATACAGCGAGGGTATTAAACATGCGTGGGATAGGCATACGGCTCCTGAATCTAAAAGAGACCAACGACTGATTAAAGGTCTGGAAAAGGTTTAAAGTATAAGATAAATCCATGTGGTTGGTTTCATTTCTAACAGCCGGAATATAATAATCGTTCATTATCTCTGCTTTTAGCCAAATACTAACACATAAAGCCCCCGTCTGACCCCAGTAACGCCTCTTCTCAGGATCTGTATATCTTTGGTAGAAGAGGCAGTGAATATGTTAGCCCCCGCGGCACACATTTAGTCTCTAATACGTCTTTTTTTCTTTAATTTTTAAATATAAATTACTGAATCGTGGAACTCCACACTTTGGGAACGCGACGCATGCGTTTTAATGAATGGGCAGATGAATGTCAGATAAGCTTTCAACACCAGAACGTATTAACTCCCTCCAAATGGGAAGAGACATTCCCAACGAAAGCATATAATACAGACAATAACACGCATCGTATAAACACGTATTAACCGCCGGGAAGAGAGGGACACCTCATCACCGAGAGCTGCTCTGTGCCGATCTTGGCAAGGAAAGCGAGGAGAGCCCGAGGGCGACAGCGTGACTGAGGATCGGGCAGGACCTTTTATTAAATCAGTCGTGCAAACAAGAGAGACCTGTGCCATCTCGCCCTGGGTGCAGGAAGATCCGGAAGAGAATGACTTCACGCGGCGGGGAAACAAACAAGAAGGAAGGGAGGGGGTAGCGGGGCGGCGGATTAAAGACCCCAGAGACGGCTGGTTAGAGATGGGGACTTTCTCAGAGGCGTGCGAATGCCCTACCCTGGTCTGGCCAAAGTTTATCAATGGCAACCGGGCTCCTCAGCTGAATTGGGCGAGATCGATATCCTCGTAATAGAGTTTAGAGGGCGAGATGCGTACTCGGGAACTCTCCGGTGGACCAGGAGTCTCCGGGTGAAGCCCTGCTTTCTCGGGGGCAGTTTTTTTTTATTATTATTATATGCAGGGGGTCTCCCTGCCCTCTGCCAAGTCACTAATGGGTGTCGGGGGCTAACCCCGTAACATGTATAAAGCAACAACCGCATGGGACCAAAACCGTTTCGGTACAATCCAAGTGACTAATAATATAACCCAAAACGCTCGAGACACTCATTGGGACTTTACACAAAATGAAGCATCACACATTATGTATTACGAGTGCTGACTGTTAAGAAATTCTGGATAAAGTATATAAATATATATATAATATATAAATATAAAGAATAAAAAGAGGAAGTTTAAAGCAGAAGCAGAAATTACCGGCTGGGTCAGTAAACGTTTTGCAAATGTGACAGGAGGGGGTAATCTGCTAAATGGTCCAGAAGTGAATCGTTCCAAGGAAAATGGAGAGTTTGCTAGCAAACATGTCTTAAAAAGCCTCCAATAAATGACCTTTTTCAGCATCAGAGGATCTCCCCCGACCGGTGATGTCAAACCTCGCACGTTTCCCCCAGGTGACTTCATGGAAAGGGGTCTGGTTTTGGACGCCTGGAACGTTGTAATAGAACCCCCACACTTCCCAAGTATATCGAATACATGTTATATGTTGGGTTTCCAGAATAAAAACACACAATGAGCACAAACTGATCGCGTTTACAGAATCCTGGGTAATACCTACGGGGCTAGTGGGGAAAACAGAGTTAAATCAGCTGAACGTATCACTCGGAGGACTCCGCGCATGTGATCCAGCTCGTGACTCTTAGTCGCCGCAGAATATATACGGAACACAAGAACAATCATTATTTTTACTGGAAATAAAAAGTGTTGATCCTTTATATAAAGCATGAATGGAAATGCACCTCGCATCAGAAAACCAGCAATAAGGTCTGGTAGGGAAGCAGAAGAGAACGTTTATTCTTCTCACCCAGGAGACAAGTCCTTAAATCCTGGTCAGAACCCAGAACCCTGCCAACGTCAAACATGTTGGAATAATTATATATATATATATATATATATATATATATATATATATATATATATATGAGAGATATATTGTTAAGTCTGCTCAATACAGCTCTGACCCCGCCAGGAGTCAATGTGAACTCTAAGACAAGTGCAAAATACTAAAGTTCAGAAGCAGAGTCCTAACTGAGGAGAAGAGCATTTGTTGAGATGTCACAGGCTGGCTCCGTAAAATCTCTCCGTTCTTCCCCAGATAAGCTTAAATACGATTTCTCCTTCACAAGCAGGACTCCATGATGTTTTACGATCCGGTTATTCAGCAGATGCGGCTTATTCCGTGATTCTGCGTCCCGGAGGTCCTGCTGTCCCTGGTTCGGTCACGAAGACTCCATACAGGGGTATCGGCTGTATTGGGTCTTATTTATCGAAGCCAAAAGCAGATCTCTTACTAGTAAATTGGCTCACAAAAGCACAAAGGAATGAGATCATTAAAAAAAATATATATATATATATACACACACACACGACCTTCTAGATCGTGAAACAAAGAAGGTATTCAGAGCAGGAAGAAAGACGTAGCGATGGACAGGCCAAATCCAACCTGCCGAGCACCGGCGGGCGGGAGATCGCTAATTACAGGCTGCCCTACGCGCTCACGCTCCAATTTCAAAGAAAAAACAGATTCTAGATCAAAATCGTTACGCCACGTTTAATAATAAATTGCCACTGAGCTTATAAATAACTGGAAAAAAAGATCAAAGTTACGACATATAATTTGCAAGAACCACATCCTTTTAAATTTCACCACATGGACAAGAAAAAAAAAATAAAAAAATAAAAAGGTTCATCTGTTCTTAGCAATCTCAACGCAAAATGTCTACAGCTTTTTGAACAGGTTCCAAAAATTGCGAAAATGTAATTCAAAACGTAGTCTAGAATAGCACCTGGACAGAACGTTCCCCCCCACGTACAAGGGGAGGAAAAAAAAAAAAAAAGTTTTAATATTGAATGCTTGGCTGATCCATAAAATATTTAGTGGTCCGGCATTCAGACGTAATGAAAAGCAAACATCTCATTCTAGAAGAACTTGGAAAGGGACCAGTCAAGCGGGGACTTGTTTTAAGACGAGGAAAGGAAATAAAGACCCGGCCGAAAATGAAAACAGAACCAAGGAGAGCGAGAGCAGCCAGATCATCCCCTCTTCAAGGGTCCCATCCTGGAAAGCCATTAAGCTCATATATATATGAAGTCTATACATTACAGGAGACGCGTGTGATTGGGGGACGGGGGCAGCACAGGACGCGGCTGCCGAATCTAAGGGATTACAACAGTTTGTGGTTTTATTACAAGTGGATACAAAATACATTCACAGATACCGATACAATTTAGATTGTTACTTATATTGCACAGAGATATTCAACGGTTATTAAGTTACAGCATGAAGTTCTCCGGCATTCGCCAAATCTTTGCTTTGCAGATTTTTTTTGCCCCGTGTAGTAGGCAGTAAATTTCCAAGGAATGAAATAACTGCTAAAAAATGCGGCCCAGGTTCTTTCAGATGCCGTAATCACTAAAAGTGATAATAAAGGAGAATTAGGCGAGAGTAGGAGAGACTCGGTAGGAGGTTTTTATTCCTCTTCTTTCATTTCAAGAAAGCATAAAAAAGGGATAGTTTCATGAGCCTGATAGCCCCAAAGGATGTATATAAAAAATAAAAAAAGGAAGGAGCTAGAAGCTGCAGCTTCCTCCTTCGTGGTCTGATGTTTCTGTCACTGATTGGCTGCTTGAAAAATGGCAGCCGGGAAGAGCTCCTACTGAAATGAATGGGGGCGCCGAGTTGCAGGTGGATGCGTTTAGGCAAAAAAGTTGGGGGAAGGGCTAAAAAAAGGGGGGGGTGCCCTGAAAACTTCTAAACTAAAAGTGCAAAATACATTCACAAGAGGGACATCAGAAAAACTTAAAGCGACCGCTCTGCTCTCATGTGCATTAAAGTGAATTAAATAATGGCTAAAGAGTCCCTTTATGTTATTAAAAATGAGAAGACTAATGCTGTATGTGAGGCAAAAATAGTATCCCTGTCACCTGATGTCATGCAGGGCACTGTATGTTAATGCAATGGAGCCCCCTGCCAACTCGGATCAATGAGTAAACCATTTGCTGTACGGCAGACGACAGCGATAAAAATGAACCAGGAAGTGGCTTTTGGGAAAATAAGACGACCTTTAACCTCATGGAAAAGAGAAAAATGTTTTCTATGCGTATATAATGACATAAATACATACAGAACGGGCTTAAAGCGTGTATTTCACGCTACATATTCCGGCAGGATTCCTGTTCTATATGTATTACTAGTACTGCTCATGAACAAGGCGTGTGCGGCACAGACAGAGGCGTGTTGGCAGGCGTGACACGAGCAGATTAAACGGTATTAGGATTTAATGCAGAAAAATCTTGTGTTTTTCTAAGATCTCCAACCAACTTATTCCGCCGGGCAAACATACGAGAGGATCTGCCCTCAACAGGCTCCGTCTGGGAAGCTGCGGTTAGAGACCTGGAACTGAAAGGGTTACATCACACATATAATCAGATTTAAAGTTAATTACAGTACGTTGTCCAAGCATTCATCAGAAACCGACCTCGGTAACTTATCCACGTGATCCTACCCTCAGAAACACACAACCTGCCGGCGGATCAGACACATCTGCCCCGTCCAGTCAGTTTCTTCCTGCTTTAAAGTCTCAGATCATAGTCAGCCGTTGGTCTCGTCTTAGATTCAGGAGCCATATACCTATCCCTTGCATGTTTAAATTCCCCCACTGTTTTAGCCTCTACCACTTCTGCTGGGAGGCTGATCCATTGATCCATTACCCTCTCGGTAAAGTAGAAACTCCCTTAACATTACCTGTAAACCTCTGACCAAGCTAGTGTTAGATTATGACCTTGTGTTCTATTCTCTTCCATTGAAATAAACTTCTCTCCTGTACTTTATTAAACCCCCTTTAAGTATTTAAACGTTTCCATCGCTTCTCTCTTCCCCAAGTCGGACATACTGCGCTCCCTTAATCTTTCCTGATAATTTTTATCCTGTAAACCACTCTCTCCAGTGTATCAATTTTCTTCTGGAGATGAGATCTATCCAGAGCTGTACGCAGCACTCGAGGCGAGGCCTATCCAGAGCTCCTTAAAGCGTCAGAACCATCTCTCTCCCCCTCGCTTTATAACCCAACACTCTAGGTTATGATGTCCGTTCTAGAATCCGCTCCCGCCGCCCGGAAGTTATCGTTAATTTAGCCTAAATGATATTCTTTCAGCATTGTTTCACGCTCAGTGACATCACACTGTCGCGTGCAATCAACATTTTATGGCTGCTGCTTTCTTGGGAGGAAATTTCTCCATCTGACACAAGTTCACAATTCTTATCAGCCCAGCCATCACGGTTATGTCTTTATCTAGAAAAGTTACTTTACTACGGTCAAAAATCCAGCATTTTATAAACGGCAATAAAGTTATACGAGGGCAAAGTATGCTTAATGCGTATGGGGGGGGATAATCCAAAATGAATGAAATGTAGAAGAGCGTTCATTCTTCCTAGGTTTTTTTTTTGTTTTTTTTTACCTCCGAGAGTGGAGTTTTTGGCACATTGCCTGCCGCCATTGCTGCTTATCCTGTTGGTAGCCATGGGCCATGTGTGGCCCAGGGGCCTCAAATCTGGACAACCTTGCACTAGATAAATACTTTTAGGTTACTGCCTACACCCCATATCCGGGTGGAACAATAATATAGAGAAACAATGTTATTTTTGGAGCTCATGTGACCTCCTTCCCTGTTTTGGACAAGAGAAGCCCCGTATGCGGCACGACCAGTGGCCAATTAGAAGGCCCGGAATCGCGTTAACCCCCCACCCAAAAGGGACCGTCGTATAAACGGCTTGAAAGAAAGACAACCGGCTGCAGAACCAACAATAAGAGGCAGTCCGCCGGTAGCGCTCAAAGTCCAATTACAACCAAAACACACGCAGCGGGTCACACAGCAATTGGGCGACCCGGATGAAGAGGAGCGGCGCGGTCATTCGTTTAAAAAAGGGTTACCTTAAAAACCTCTGAGAAGAAGCCCGCGCCGATCTTCTCGCAGGTGAAGTCATCGAGCCGCGTGAGTCTGGAGAAGGCACTGATGAGGGCGTTGTAGGAAGACTGATAGACCCGGCCCAGCTGCGCGATGCCGCCGTCCCCCCCGCCGCTGTCCTCTATGCGCTCCAGACGGGGAGGAAATCCAGCAATCGAGTTTCTTTTATTCCGATCCATTGTTCCCTGAGAAAGTGAGCCTGGAGTTCGAGGGACTCGCTGCTCACATTTTAAGACCGAACCAGCGGATGCCTCCTCCTTCTTCTTCTTCTTCTTCTGCTTTCAGATCTTTCAAAGGCTGCAAAATAAAAGTAAAAGACGTAAAAATGATGACAGGTACTGCTTGTCCGTCACACCTCTGCCATACAGCACCGAGATGCACTCAATTGAGTCACCTGCATGCAAGCAGGGAGATGAACCATAACATACTGGTAACAAAGCACTAATGTGGAGCCCTTTATAAGACCAGATCCATGCAGCGTATGAGAGACCGGGTGACCCAGTCACAGCTGAGTACTAATAAGAGGGGGTTAACTTACAGCCGTACAATATGCTGTCGATCCTGCTGCTTATTAACCCTTTAGGTGACCCACGTTGCTGTAAAGGAACTCACTGTTCTTCCTCTCTGGCATTAAAGCCGTATCACACCTGAATGCCAAGTATGACTCAATAACAGAGTACATGTGCAAAGCATCACACTGCGCAGGACATACCGAGCCACGGCCAACACACCCGTCCGGGTCATAATAACTTTACAGGCCGGGCCTGTGGGCCAAGCGCACGCTACATATGCTAGCCATACGGTATAATTACTGCTGCTATTACGGTATTATTACAAGTATTACGGTATTACTACTACTATTAGTATTACGGTATTATTACTATTAGTATTAGGGCATTGTTACTATAGCGCTGCATGAAGAGCGACGATACTCAACATCATAACTCGGGTAACAGACGCTGGCGCGGAAGAGAAAAGAGCTGACACTCTATTAGAATCTGTAGGAGATCACACTAATGATCACGGGGATCACCCCAAGTCATTTCTATCACGTCAACAAGTTTTAAGGACGACTTCACTCCGTAGCTCACCGGGCATTCTAACGATATTTCCCTGCCACCGGATACAATCATCAGCTCAACTACTAGACCGTAAGCTCTGCGGGTCAGCGGCGGAGCTCCTCGGGACTACGCTGCATTACTGTGTAACTGCGTGTGCTGATCGCGTGTTCACTGCCAGAGGCTGCCAGGCAGGGATCTCCTTCCCGACCGTGTATTTAGGACGTTACATTATTTACACCCAGAGCCCCCGAAGACGACTGCTTATTAACCCGTACGCGGGTATTTAATACCTAGCTACACTTCACAATCCAACAGCTGTCAATCATATCTCGGGTGTTAATGACAGGTCCCCCTCCCCCATATACTTGATGACATTCACTTATCAAGCCGCTGGCAGACCCTGAATGGGAGCCCAATAGACAGCCCCATAGCCAAAAAGGCCACAGCTGCTGCATCACCTCTTTGGAAGGACTACTAGCCACAGACCTCAACTCAGAACACAGAGGAACTTTCCAGAGGCACACGGATAAAGGTCATGCAGTAAAGGTGAATAACAGCAGAACTAAAGCCTCTGCAACGCTTTATAGACACACAGAACCGGCCCCATTCGGCCCCTTTCACCTGCTGTAAAGACATTCATTGGTCTCGTCTTAGATTCAGGCGCCGTATGCCTACCCAATGCATGTTTAAATCCCCTCACTGTATTAGCCTCTACCTCTTCTGCTGGGAGACTGTTCCACTTATCTACCACCCCCTCAGTAAGGTAAACATTCCTTACATTATCTAAAAAGGTGCAAAACACCACAGCTGCTGCATAACCTCTACTCCGGGTAAAGTTATTTCCTACTTAATGTTTATACCGAAAGCAAGTGCGACGGGCGAGTGGAAGAGCTGAATGGTCTTAAGGGCGCAGCTGCTGCAGAACCTCTTGTTTGAATGAAAGTGAGGTTTAAGGGGAGCTTTCGCGGAAAGAGACTTCAACCATTGCCCTGTGCAGCGGGGGAGACGCCGGGGGCAAGACGACAGAGACAAATAAAGTTGAAAAGCATAGTACGGCGCTGCGGCATATGATGGCGCCATGATAATCAATAATAATAATGACGGGGTTAGCGCCGCTGTACCGGCCCGCCTCAGGTCAAGGTGTCAGTCAGGAGCAGCCAAGGTATTTAAAGGGAGGGGATGGAGGTAGCTGCCCTGGGAAGGAGGCTCGAAAGGTGACGGCCCTACCGGGTGAGGCGGGACACTCACCTCTTCGGGGCTCGATAGGTACGGCTCCTCGTGTACCCGGCCTCTCGGTGGAGGTTGTGGGGGTTTATCCGCGGTGCCTGTGCTCACCGGAGCTGCACAGAACCAGCCTCCGCCATATCCTCACGTCCCGAACACTAGTGACCAGCGACTACACTGCGATACAGCTCTGCTACAGGCAGGGGCGTGTCACTAACGCAGGACCCGCCTATTCCCTGAAATACAACCAATAAACAGGCTAACTCATTTAATTGACAAGCTGTAAGCAACACCAATCTTAAGCCAGTATTCACCTGCGCCGTCATCCCCTAACAAAAGGTATTGGTTTATTGGAGATTTACTTTTGATTGGCAGAGAGGCGGACCAATGATAACATGGGAATAGGAGGCGTAACTCCCTGGTGACTACAAATAAGAGAGAGAATGTCGCAGCTCAAAGTTGGTAAATAGTTTTGTGGGAAGACTAACAGTTCCGCCCGATTGGCTCCTGGTTGCTATGTAGGCGGGACTTTAAATCTAGGCCGTTGACCAATGACCTTGACGTTTGACAGAAACTGACAAGTTTATTGACCAATGAGCGTTATGTTCAGTGGGCTTCTATTATATAACTATTGTGACTCAGTGTAGTTGGTGGCGGAGTGTGGGTGATTGAGTGCGATGAGGGTGATAGCAACTGAAAACAGACTTTGAATGTATTTTAAGAACCTGTGATAATCATTAATCATTAACCATATGAGTACCAAAGGAAGGGTCATCTTTTATTGGCTGATGATTAAAATGGGTGTAACAAACGATACTATGTAGCCACATTCCCAAACATATTCACCTTTATATATATATATATAATGTATCCTGATATACATGTATGCATAAAGTGTGTCCTGATGAAAAGTCAAATAAAGACTGAAACGTTGACCTGCAAAAGAGGAATCTGTATTTATTGGAAAAAGACCTAGAGTGCTGGTAACTATCCGTAGACTGTGTATATACGGTATATATATATATATATATATATATGTATGTATAAATATATACCGTATGTGCTGTTGATGCTGTGGGACTTGGGAGCCCGGCCCGTGAGCTTGCACTCTAGCCGTATGGCACGTTCCTGTGTCTGGCAAGATATATGGGCCCTGCTCGTGTAAATTAGTGTAAATAAAAATAATAAGTTTGTTCTCTACCGGCATATAACTGGCACTTAGGATTTCCACATTTGGACCCTGCTACAGTTGGCCATTCCCCCCACCAGAGTCCCAACACCCAGAGTCTGAGGTAATATCAAGGATTGGACGTATACCTAATCAAGACTTTTTCCAAGTACTAGACAGCCACGGTTAGAAGAGAACACCTGGCAACCCTGCCCATATTGCCAAATGACCAGCCGTATGGCACACCGAGCTGGCCAACAACTCTCCCTCCTCACCCGCGCAGGGCCAGCAGGGGAACAGGTGCTGCGGCTTCCGGGTGGATATGCGGCTGCCTGGTGGATAAGGGGCTGCCGGGTGGATATGCGGCTGCCGGGTGGATAAGGGGCTGCCGGGTGGATATGCGGCTGCCGGGTGGATATGCGGCTGCCGGGTGGATAACGGGCTGTCGGGTGGATATGTGGCTGCCGGGTGGATATGTGGCTGCCCGACTCTGCATGAGCATAAAAATGCAGTGTGCGGCTGGGCATATCCTGTCGTCGGCTGCAGTGATGTCATTTGTTGGCCGCCGGCCTTAAAGTGCCAGGGTCGGTGTATATTAGCCCAGAAAAAGCTATGGAAAGCAACAGATCTGACCCTGGACGCCCCATTTAGGTTGTTAATGTGTGTTTGTTGATTTAGAGCAGCGTCGCATTCTGCCGCACTGTGAACTTATGTCAGGTAGTACCCCACAGTTTTGCTGCATACCTCCAAAGTGCCCCTATTTTCCCCGGACAGTCTTTATTTTGGGCACTGCCCGATGTCTCTGTGAGTAGAACTGCCTTTTTTCAACTGGGGTGGGGGGGGCAGAGTCCTAAAAACTCCACTTTATCAGCATATTCTATTTATTAAACGGTCTAAAATCTCTCGCATGAAAAGAAAAGCAGAATTATTTTTATACCGAAATTTATCTTTATTCCGGAATCGGCTCAGACAGAAGGATTACAAAATTATTGCGTTAAAAGATGGCGTCCGGCGCCCTAGACACCAAAGAACGAAATGCCGGCTCTGCTTAGAGTGCATGACGGACGGCGTAAAAATACTAGGGTCCCATGCAGCCTCGCTAACAAATAAAGTGAAGTCAGTTCCGCTTATCCTTTCATTAGAATGTCTGTCTGGGTGATTAAGACTGAGCCATTCTCAAGTTTACTGCAGGGCGTATGATAAGCCGTCAGGGTGTTTGTTTAGTAAATTTGGCTACAATTACAGAGCTGTACAAATGGCTTAAATGCATTACTAATAATAGTTATTAAAATATAAAAAGTTGTGATTTTTTTAACATTCATAAAATCCACACAGACCCCCCTATACACCCCACCATACCAGGTAATATCGGCTTTGGACTCTGGGTCTCAGGGTGAAGGGGCAGATATCCGGGGTCATATTTTCTGGCGCTGACTCCTTTATATACTACACTGCTGTGGTTTTGCTAGTAGCACGATATGGTTGATATCCCTGCTTGAATACAGGTGACTCAATTAAGGTTTCCCACGAGGGCCGGTATTAGAGCCGTCTGGTAAAGACATTTTTGCGGGCCACTACATAGAATCTTCACAATGGCCAACTAAAGGGTTAATATTACCAAAAGTACCCCTGTGACAAGTGGATCTACTGGAAATTACCCCAAGAGGGTAACACAAACCGAGCTGGCAAACAGAAAAGAAGTCTGATGTGTAAGTAGGTAAAGAGTGCCCCCTTCTGTTTAAAACACAAAGAACACGTAAAACCAAATCTAATAGATCTGTATGGATTTAGTGGATCATGACCTCACCTGGGAACTTTCTTACACTTGATTGAGTCACCTGCATTCAAGCAGGGATGTAGATCATACCATACTGGCATATTGGGAGTCTTACATGACCGCAGCAGTGCCGTATATGACGGGATCAGCTCCAGAGAATCTGAGAATCTGCCCCTTCACTCTGAGAATGGGCCAAAAATCCCAGGAATCAGGGGCAAAATCCAAGAATTCCCAGGGTATGATCATGGCTTATATCGGTTTAATCCGGTCATTGCTCGTGGTTCACTCCCACTCACACTCCAGTGAAGGGTAATACACCCGCACTCATCTTGGAGTGGTGGGTGCTGTATCCGCACTGCCTGAGTGTACAGGGGTGACACGCACTCACACTAAAGGACAGGGTAATGCAGAAGGGAATTTAATCAACAATATTTCTTACAAGAGATTGCGTCAAGGGAAGGTGGATTACAGTTAATGTGTGGTTGCTATGACGATATGACTCATTATTTGACTGCGTCATGTCCCTTATTGTATTGTATATAATCACCATCAATATTTAACCCATGGGAGCTAAATAATCGCTATAATGTGGCAGTGATCGCGCACGTCTCAGTCTGTGAAAGGTGTATTTTTGGGGTGACATCTAATGGTGCAAAACATACTCTGGACTAGGGTGGCAGGTCCCACGCGGCGGTACCCCCCCCCCCCCGCCGCACAACCGCTGGGCAGGACCCCCTTCCAGTGTGCTGCGGTTACAAGGGAGATCTCTGCCAGCGCACCCTCTATTGCCTGCATTGCAAGGTGCCGTGTGCCTTTAAGATCCAGGGAGCGGCGATATGACATCATATTCCATGCTCCTCAGCGAGGACGGTGGCAGTGGATGGGTGGCTGAGGGTGCTGCCCTAAATCAGGCCCAGGGCCAGAGCCAGGGGTAGATAGGTCACTGTGTGTGTCTGTCCAGGGCCCATATAAAATGTTTTTTGCTGATTGGAGGAGCAGTTCCATTGTTCAGACAGCAGAGGGCGCATTTCTATTAGTAATAAAAATTAGTAATAAAGTCTCCTCTATGAAACATCCCACATATCTGCCCTGACGTATCATTCAAGGGCGATATCAACAAATACATCATAAAGAAAATAATATTTAGTCTGCCCGCAACCATATGCTTGTAATTATTTATATCTCAATTAAACCTACTACCTTTCTGCCACAATGTGCCATATGTATGCAAATATAATATATAATATATAAATATATACTGCACAATAAGCAACATAAAATAGACTTGGTGATAAGAACATCTCTGGTCTTCAAAGGTACTTTGTACAGCACTGCAGAATATGATGGCGCTATATAAAACATATAACAGATACAAAATGATTTGTCCTTTATTTGTTGCACATTATTAATTATTATTATTATTAATTATTATTATTTATTTATATATTTCATTTAATTAAAAAAAAAAAATTCTGCTGAGTTTCTTCTCTGCCATCCTGACCCCACCTCATCTCCCAGGGTTTTTTTCCTAATTGCCCTTAGAATAAATAAACCAATCAGAGTCCAGGGTGGAGTAGGGGGGACGTGGCTCTATTTTTATCAAGCCAATAGCAGCAGAGTGGGCGGGTGCTAGGAAGTGGAGCTTTTGTGTGAGACTCAGGAGGGGCAACAATAGCAGCCGGGAGCGCTAGGAGCAGGAGCGTGGCGAGGGCACTGACGTCATACCACAGATACCCGTAGAAGCGTGACGCGATACCCGTGTAGGAGTGACGTCAGGCCGTCTCCAAAAGGGTTTCTTGGGCGAATTGGATCAATGGACCGGGAATCGGTTTCAAAATATAAGTGGAGAAATAACTGAAAAAAAGGATTTCCAGTGTGTGACATAAAAGTAAAGCTACCCTGTGACGTCACAGGAGCGTTCCGGTGGGAGGCGGACACGTGGCAGCTGCACTCGGGGCTCTCCGCCGGTCAGGATGGGGAGGCTGGTCCGGGCGGCGCTTTACATCCTGTGTCTGATGTCAGAGGCTCTGATCCCAGGTAAGGAGTCTGCATAGAGATGGGACGGATGATGGGAGTTGGAGTCCCAGATGTGCTTTTCATTACTGCCAGCTGCTTAGTGACATGCCACCAAAGGGTTAAATCTTCGCTTCAATGTAACAGTTCTGGCTGAGAGTCTGTTGGGTTGGAGTCCGGGCAAAGTTTGAAACTTGGCTTATAATCTAAATGATTAGAGCCCGCAGGGCACCCACAGGGGCAGGGGGGGGGGCAATAATCTGCAAGGATTGTGGGGCTCTGCCTTTGGCCCCTTGGCATGGAAAGGGCCCCGCCACGGCATCCCCTGTGCTGTAAATTTATGGAGGTCGTCGGGGCTCGGAAGGAGTTTAGATGCCTCCATGAACAACTTGCCAATAATTCAGCCCCACCGGGGGCACGAAATCTACCCCGGGGTCTGGTTCACTAACTACCCTTCTGTAAGAGAAGGAATGGAGTTCGAGTCCGTCCGGGGGGGTCCAGGTGTACAAGTCACACCGATACGGTCACACATGAAACTACAACTCCCATCACAGTCATCCAGGCTAAACGTATATGAAACTACAACTCCCATCACATTCATCCAGGCTAAGCGTATATGAAACTACAACTCCCATCACAGTCATCCAGTGGTTAAAGTCTAGCAGGAGCTATAGTGTAAGAACCATGTTGGCTGAGTGTAATTGGAGTTGTACTTCCAACCCTGTGAAGATTAAGCTTTTGCTTTGGGAGGGTGGGCATGCTGTCCCCCACACGTTGTGGTAAGACTTTGGCCCCTGTGGCCCTGGTACCAGGTCACGTTTATAAGGCCGTGGCACAGGGATCAGCTGAACAACACGAAGCCACCAGAAGCCGTCTCATTCCTCCTCCAGTCCAGCGAGGAGGCGAATATTTATCAAATTCTACCAATTTTGAGTTAACCGAGTCTAAGAGACGTCATCCTTTCCACAATCGAGGACCTTTTACTTTACTGAGAGGGTAGTAGATAAGTGGAACCGCTTCCCAGTAGAAGTGGTAGAGGGTAATACAGTGAGGGAAGTTAAACATGCATAGGATAGACATACGGAGACCAACGACTGACTAAGGTCTTTTTTTGCGTTGGGCTCTTAGCGGAGAGCCGTATGCACTAAAGCCCCCAAACTATGTGGCACCGGGCAGCAAAGAGACCTCCGAGGTTTCGCTGGCCACATCTTGGTGCGTTGTTATTGCCCTGCCCAGTAGACCCCGCGTTCTCCGCAGTATACCGTATTTGCTCTAATATAAGACTAGGTTTTTCTCAGAGCAAATAAGGCCTTATACAGAGGTGTGACGATAAGAACTGTTATCCCGGGGGACGGTTTTCTGTGTAGCTGCTCATTGTGTAGCCAGTGAAGGGTTAATCGTCATGACGAGGGAGCGTGAGTATCTTTCGGGAAGATCGGTCGCAGGCGAGTACAGACCTGTCCGCGTTACATCTGCCCTTCATCAGGCTCGGGGAACAAATCCAAAAGAACCCCCCCTCGCTGCTCCCGGGCCGCCAGAACAGAGATCTTAGGAGTTGCTGAAAGGGAAGATAAGGGTTAAAGGTTTAAAGACGTCTCACTGCTGGGAGTGATGAGAGTCGTAGTAAAAGGACGTTCAGCCAATCACATGTTTGCCGGCTATTGCAGAAAACCTTAAATCCTCAAACTGGAAGCCCCTGTAATATTTCGCTAGCAGGGGGGTGGCCGGTGCAGCTGTATGGGGGCCAGGTCCTGGAGGGGCCCTGGGGCCAACACAGTCCCGCACTTGCACCCCCCCTCCCCCATTCCTACCTTGAAGAAGTCTAATGTGCTGTTTTTAAGGGGCTTACTTCTCTTACATGGGGGGCTTCTCTTACCCGAGGGAAAGGAAGGGGTTAAACAAGAGCCTCGGGGTATACGAGTGGAATTTTTTAAACGTGGGGTAAGAGGGGTAGAATTTTATTTTAACATGAAGGGCACTTGGCGGGATTAACCCAAAGGGCGCTGGCTTAGGTTGAGACTAGGCCTGAGTAGTTCTGGTGAAGACTTGCTGTTAGGCTTGACGGACGCGCCTTATACTGTGAGTGGCACCGTATACTCCGGTGAGTGGCCCCCAAAACTTTTGAGTTTTAAGGAAGGGAAGGGTGAAAACCCCCTGAGGGGGTTTCTGCCGTTCCGGACCGTGTGAAGTTTCTACCTCAAGGTGTCGGCCGTTTACATGACAATGAATGTCTTCCTGAGCCAACGACCGGCTGGCCTCTGATCTCCGCTCGCAAACCTCATTAGTATAACGTGTGACATTCCTCTCACCCGTCATATGTCACGCATCATACACGCTACCGATCAGAGGTAATATACCCCAGCGCTGTATACAGTAATATAACCCCCCCAGCACTGTATACAGTAATATAACCCCCCCAGCGCTGTATACAGATATACCGCAGCGCTGTATAACAGTATATACCCCCCAGCCTGATATACAGTAATATAACCGCCCCCAGCGCTGTATATGTATCATACCCGCAGCGCTGTTAGTAAAACCCCCAAGCGCTGTAGTACAGTATATAACCCCTCCAGCGCTGTAATAAGCAGTCATTATAACCCCCCAGCTCTGTATACAGTAATATATAACCCCCATACATGTATCAGTAATATCCCCAGCGCTGATAATAGAGTAATGATAACCCAGGCTGTTACATAATACTCACAACTGTATCAGAGTAATTATAAACAGCCCCAGCGCTGTATACAGTATATTAACCCCAGCGCTGTATATGAGTAATGATAGCCCCCCAGCGCTGTAGTACAAGTAATATAACCGCCAGCGCTGTATACAGTAATTATAACCGCCCAGAGCTGTCATACAGTAGTATAGCAGCGCGGTATCAGTAGATATAACCCCAGGCTGTTAAACAGTAATATACCCCCAGACTTAATAAGTAATAACCCCCCAGCACTGTATACAGTAATAACCCCCACACTGTATACAGTAATAACCCCCCCAGCACTGTATACAGTAATGTCGGTCTATGTTGACAAAACCTTGTTTTATCTCATTTTGTTTGGTTCTGGAGGCGGCCATTGTTGTCAGTCATGTGATATTTTGGGTGATTTCCCTGCGCAAACACCACACTGAGCTGATGCTTTATGGCAATGCTAATGAAGTCTGTTACTCCATAGACTCTGAATAGTCAGAGTGTCTGAGCGGTTTATTAAGACGGAGCCATTCTATACTTTACCACAGTCGGTATGATAAGGAGTCGGGGGGGGGGTTAGTAGATTGGGGCTCAGATAACAGAGCGAGAATCATACAAATTATTAATCTGCAGCTGCCTGAAATAATTATATTCTGCAAAATCTGGAAATGTAAAAAAAAAAGCAAATAGTGCAATACTTTATAAAACATATCTTTAATCTGATTATTCTTAGCGGATTAGAGCGCATGCATTAGGTACAGAGGACACTGAATAGAACTTTCTGTTTATAATCCAACTTCTCTCCTTAATTCTGATCCTTCCGAGCCCGAACCTGCCGCTCTAATTGACTTTTCCCAGCTGCCGGGCATCAGATATTCTTGTTGCCACAAGGAAGACGTCTCCCTTCCCTCACACCCAGCCCCCAGGGTTTGGTTTCTGACGATTTAGTTTAATAACGCTGACAGATTTTATTCTCGCCTTTTTTTTCTGCCCCGGCTGTGTAATAATAGTACCCAGAATAGCCCGTGTCTGCCTTCTAGCTGCTTCTCGGAGATTCTCATTTCAACCACTGATCAGACCTAAATTTCAGGAGCCGTACGCTTATCCCATGCATGTTTAATACCCTCACTGTATTAATCTCTACCACTTCTGCTGGGAGGCTGTTCCACTTACCTACCACCCTTTTGGTAAAGTAAAACCTCTTTATGTTAATCTAAGCCTCTAGTTTTGGTCTAACATCATTTGGGGCAAAAAAGTGCTTATAATACATCCATCCGCCGGGGGGTAAAGGGGATTCTGGTCCCGTGTATCTCCATCCTCGGAATGTCGGGGTCCCCTGGGAAGACTGCATCTCTACCGGATCTTTTTATAGAGAGCGCGGTTAGATCAGCGCCGTCGCGCATGTCTCTGAACCTGTTAAAAGCCCCAGATCTCGCAGCTGCACAATTGATCTGGGTCAGCCTCGAAACGTGGAAACGAGGCCGGTATTCGTTCTGCGCGGAGAACCGACGGAAACGCGTGGATCAAATCTGCTTACCGCACAGAATACAGGGGGATTTGGGGGGATTTTCACTTCCGTTCCGGCCACGCATGGAACCTGCTTTTATTTCAGACATGATTCAGTTCCGCACTTTCTAACGCCCAAAGGGGAGATGTGGTCACCCTACTCATTGAGTGCCCGATTGTCAGCCAAAACACTCAGAGAGTTAGTAACTTCTCAGTGTAATAGTTAGAATGAGGAAGTTCTCCAGGGAGCCCTGATGTTGTCCCAGTCGTTGGAGGAGTGATGGTGGCTGGGATGAGTGATGGTGGTTGGAAGGATGATTGATGGATGATGGTGGTTGGAGGAGTGATGTTGGCTGGAAGGAGAATGTTGGCAAAAAGGATGATGTAGGCCGGAGGAATGAAGGTGTTTGGAGGAAGGATGATGGTGGCTGGAGGAGTGATGGTTGCTGGAAGGATGATGGTGGTTAGAGGAGTGATGGTGGCTGGATAATGGTGTCTGGAGGAAGGATAATGGTGGTTGGACGAGTGATGTTGGCAAGAAGGATGATGTAGGCCGGAGGAATGAAGGTGTTTGGAGGAAGGATGATGGTGGCCGGAGGAGTGATGGTGGCCGGAGGAATGAAGGTGGCTGGAGGAGTGATGGTGGCCGGTAAAAGCTCAGGTCCCCTGAGCCCCAAAATCTGGTAGGTGACACAAGGTCTTCACAGTGAGCGGTTCCTGTAACAGCTGCTACTCAGGTCACATCCCCTGTGGTTTTAACGCTCGCTGTCACTTCTGATCCTTCTTGCAGACGTCAAGAAAGCTAATTAATAAAAGATAGACGGTGAGGAGCGAAGGAAACCATACCATGCGTCTCGAGGAAAGCTGCGGCGTCAATAATTAATACTTCTAACAATGGCTGGAAATGGACTGTTACCTAAAAGCGTCACCAGTACAGCTAAAAACGTGGCTTGTGTGGCTTCCAGCAGTGTGCCGGCCTTTCTCTTGATGCCTGCGGAATAAAATACACCACATTTAAGCATTTATACCTCTGCAGCCATATTGACCAACAGTCCAACATTTTCCAAGATAGTCCTGGCTAATCCAGATGCTGAGAATTTCTGTTTAAGAATCATCGGGTTACCTTTCTCCAGGAAAAAGAAGAAATATGTAAAATATATAAAAATAGTTTACCCTTCCCGACCCCTAAGCAGAATAAAAGATAATAAAATATAATTATTTATTATTTTAGTTTAAATGTATTTATTCTTCAAAATGATAATTTTCAGAGAATAGATAAATATTATTATTATTTTACAATTATATTTTATTATTATGAAATGATAATTTTCAGAAAATAGAATAAAATATTTGGCAGCTGTCAGGTTGATGAATGTAATTTTTTTTTCACGTCTACAGGCGTTTTTCCAGAAATCTAGATAAAGAAGGCGTCCTCTTTTTATTTATAATAATGTTTATTTCCGTGTTTTTTACGCTTTGGGGAGTTTTACTGTCATTTATCCCGGGATTCCCGTTCGCCTGCGAGGCTGGAAAATATTTAGAACATCTCTAAGCTTCTGCGTCAGCGCGGACTCCAGAGAGCTTCCAAATAGGGTCTGCTTTCAGAACGCGGTGTGACGGGGGTCTCTGCGGACCGTCACGTCACTGCGGGGGGGTCGTAGGAATTTACCGACTGCCTGAGTCATCTCGGAACGGAGCGTCCGTCGGGGGGAAAAATTCATATATTAATGGAGTTCAACTTCAAGACGGGTCCTGGAATCCTAGAACAGATATAAAAATAAAAGCATTTAAATCCAGTAAACAAAGGCAGATCGGCCCCATTCGGCCCCTGTCTAGTCGCCTGTTATTCCTGCCATAAAGACTCAGACCTTAATCAGTCGTTGGTCTCGTCTTAGATTCAGGAGCCGTATGCTTATACAATACATGTTTAATACCCTCACTGTATTACCCTCTACCACCTCTGCTGAGAGGCTGTTCTACTTATCTATAAGGTTCTTATGAGGTTATCTTGATAGAAGTGGTTTATTTACAGGGTGACTGTCACCGTATTGTATCCTGGGCCATACGCTGCGCGTCAGTGACCCTGTAATCGGCTGGATTAGAAATAAATTATGTTAAAGATCTTTTAATGTGCCTCACCCGCCAAAACTGCAGACATCTGCGCCAAGTGAACTCGATCAAACCCCCCAGCATTGTGACAATCATTAACTTGGATAAAGCAAATGTAAGAAAGTTTTACTTTACTGAGAGGGTGGTAGATACATGGAACAGCCTCCCAGCAGAAGTGGTAGAGGGTAATACAGTGAGGGTATTAAACATGCATGGGATAGACATACGGCTCCTGAACCTAAGACGAGATCAACGACTGATTAAGGTCTTTAGAGCAGAAGTAACAGGCAGGTTAGACGGGGGCCGAATGGTTCTGTCCCAATGGACTGTTCTTTGTGCCCCTGCGTGGGAGGAAATACTGAGGACGGTGCTGTCTATCGGAGTGTCAGCCGGCCGTGTAACTCTCTGCGCGTCTCTTTAGCTGCCGACAAACCAGAGGAGTTTTTATTATTATTTGGTATCTGGCTGTTAGCGTCTCGTGCGTCCCGGACAAGCTATGACAAGCATCATTTACATCATGACCGGCTCCTTTCTGTGCTCTCTTTACACAGCCCATTGGTATACAGCAGGGCCGTTTGTGAGCGTTCTTGCCCTTGTCAGAGGCATACCTGAGAACATCCAGTCTCATTCCGGGAGCCGGGTGGGCGGCACCGTTGATGTTGGTGGGCGGTCCCCCAGAAAAACATCATGTTGGTAGGGAAGTGGGCGGGATTGGGATGCAATGCCCCTCCCACAAGCGGAGTTTCTCCCCGGAGCCTCCAAAAAGAGGCGCCTCTCCTGGAGTCTCTGGGCAAATCCCTGAGCGTTCCCGCGTATGTTTATAGGAAGCAGAAGGTTCTGGGACACTTTATTACTGGGATTACCCCCTCCCCCTGGCCGTTCTGCCACCCAGCCCTCCCTAACATGCCACTGCCACCGATATGTCTTGGGAGGGGCCGGGGGGTGTAGCAGGAGCCCCGCTCGGGGTAAGAGTGAAAGAGCGCAGTGTCTTGCGGGGGAGGGGCCGGGATACGGAGTCCTGTTTACTCTGCACTTATGAATAAGGCTTTTGAGCGTTTAGTGTACTTATTATTAACCCTTTGCTGCTCGCACACAGTCTGCCCCCGGGGGTGAGTAATAAGGTGTGATGCTGTGAATGTGTCACATGAGAAGTGCTGCCAATTAACACGCCGCTCACACCTCTCCGCTCTCATCGCACACCCTGCGCTCTCTACGCTTAAAAGTGGCTCATTTACTGGCGTTGCTTTTTACATAGCTAGAAACAGTCCTGACTTTTCCGGGGCAGTCCCAGCTTGTGTTCCCAGTGCCCAGATTATATCAGTTGCTGCTTCGGAAGCACGATGATCAAATCAGTGGAGGGGCTTAATAGTAGCCCCTCCAATTTCCCATGATGCTCTGGCACTTTGTTGTCCACAAAATTTCAGTGGCCCACACCCGGGCATTATGTGCCAGATTTGGCCAGTCTGCATGATAAGCCCTCAACCACAGGGGTATTAACTGGAACATCCACCAGCCAAGGCATAGGGCCGGGAAGGACTGTTTAGGGTTGTTGGCAGCTATGCACGCTGCCCCCTTTTCCAGTCCGTGTACTTTTATTTTAGTTCATTAATCGAAAAATAATTTCTTAATTCTATAATAAAGTCACCAAATTCTCCTGATTTACTGAGAACAGTTAAAAAAAACCCCCAAAAACCTTTTATTTCACCGAAATGCTCCGATTTCATGTGCTGATTGTGTCTGGGTTTCCGTGTTTCTTCCGGCGCTAATTGAACTGAAGCTTAAATTTGGGGGTTGTGTCCGTCAGATTTTGTACTGCTCTCTGCAATGTGTCGGTGCTATGGAAATATTAAATGTTTGTGTGAGGCCCTCTGCTGTTGGGATGTGGTACTGCAGCCACCTTCGGAATCGACAGCTTCAGACTTCCTAACGCGTTCTGCTTTCATCCGACAGGTGAGGCTCTGGAACAATCAAACACCCCGGATCCCCATTTTCTGCCTGAGAGCTCATTGGTTCCCCTTTTAGTGTCCCTTCCCGCGGAGGAACCAACCTGGAGCCCCGGGCCGTCCGAGCATCTGACGGCCACGCTGGGACCTCGCGGGGCGGAAACCTCAGCATTGACAGAACATCCTGAATCTGCTGCCGATGTCTCAACCCCAATCAGCGCGTCGGAGGACTCTGACAGTAGAACCGCTGTTGGTAGTAGATCCCCGGAGGTGATCACTGGCAGTGGTGAGACTGTGTCTAATTCCTACTGGAAATCTACTGTTCAGAACAACATGGAAGAAGAGGTGACGAGTGAAGTCCACACGCGGCCAGCTCCTTCTGCAACCCCAACTCCAAAGGCCACGGATGATGAGACTCTAGGTGCGTATCTCTGTCTGGTCAGCGCAGCGGTCTCTTATTGGTCACCTTACATACACCCATGATTGTCCTTTTAAAGAGTAGTGGTTATAGTGCACAGCTTACATGGGACATAGACAGCGAGTATGATGTCAGGGACCGCCATCATCTTGTGTATGTTTTCATACCACCAGGTCCCGTGGAAAGCAGCACGGAAATACTTCCACTTCATACTCAGAAGACTCCAGAAGAACCCCCGTCCCCGTCCACCCCCGGCACCCCACCAACAGTCACCACACAAGGTGTTGTGACAACAACCAGCTTCTATAGTACGTGGATGGCAGCAATCACAACCAGCGTGTCCGTAACCACCAGACCGAGCACAGCGAGCCCCACCAGCCCACCCACCCGCGGGTCCACACTCTCTCCCACCACGAGAGCGCAGGTCCGGAGAAGGCCGTCTGTGCTGGACGTGGGGGAAGACGAAAAAGGTGAGTCCGGGAACGAGCTGGGAATGCAGCCACGGAGGGCTATGAATGGATACAATTCCCAAAGGTTTGCTTTGCTTCTGGTTGGCAGTAGAATAAATCCGACCAACTTCAACGAGTTGGCAAGAAAAGGGCAGCTTGTTTATTTATGTTGGCAGGCCAAGTTTTTTGTGTGAATCCCGTTGCTTTTTTTCCGTCATAACTGTGTAAATTCAGAGCTTAGTGAATAGACCTGCATCTTATTCCAACTGCAGCCATTCAGAGATACCTCATTTTAAGGAGGGGGGATAATTGTGACCGGCAACATCAATATACACAACTCTACAAGATATTATATATGTGTGTTTTACTTCCTTACTCAGATCTCCCGACTTATTACCCCAAGAACAACTCCAACCCACTCTTTGTGATGATTGTGGCGATATTTACTATAATGGTTGTCATGGTCGTTGTCGTCGTTGGATTTCACCGCTACCGGCGAAGAAACAACAGGACAGAATTCAGACGGCTGCAGGATCTGCCGATGGTGAGTAATCCACCGCAGGGGTCCAACGTCTGATGCAGCGCCTCCCGCAGGAACAATTTGCACACTGCGGTAAACACAAAGTGTGAGGCACCGGGGAACACGCGCACAACAGACACAACACTAAGGAGAGACAGATCAATGCAGTACAAATACTAACCATGGTATAGCAACAAGCTCAGGAAGGGCAGTGAAGCTGTATGATATGTGTATGTTTTTGCTGTCTTCACAAATGACTACCATTCCCACTGTGGCTGAACACCATGGGAGTTGTAGTCCTCAGTAGCCGGAGTATCAGACGAACAACTACTTACCTCTAACGTTCCCAGATGCGTTTTAATGAACCCTCTTTTTTTTCCCATCTCTCTTTAAGGACGATATGATGGAAGACACGCCGTTGTCGCTGTACAGCTATTAGGAACGAGGCGGTGGCCGAGAGCAGTCCGGTTTATTTTGCACAGAAATAAGGTTTAAAAAAAACACAAACTTTAGTTGTTGTGAGTATCAGGGACGCCAGAAACCGCAAGAATCTTCCGGACACAGAAACCTTTCTTCTGCCCCCAAACCCCCACTGTGCCTTCAGTCCCCTAACGCCGAGCAAGAACGGGCTTCCTGACGCCCCTGAAAAGTGCCCATCATAGCCCTACGGCTACCTCCCGAATTCCACCCTATCCATCCCCAGCAGCTAAGGAGACGGGGGCTGTTAAGTAAAAATGTCCAGGTTCGTTCATGCGATAAGCAACAAACCGAGGCTCGTTCCATGCGCTTACAGGGAATATCCAAGATAAAGCACAATCCGCTGATTTGACGCACATATTGATGTTTTTGCAGAAGTCTCTCCCTCTTCTCTGTTTTCTGGCTCTTCTGTAAAATTGTACTTGCAACGGAAGCCATTGATATACTGGGGCATGCGTTTTGGGCACAGGGCTAAAGATTAGTCCCAACGGTCATCTCTCTGACACGGCGTGTGGGCTTCATGGAGCATCATGTCTTTATTATTATTACTTATTACTTCCGCACACAATACGTTAGGAAAGGTTCAGTAATCCGATTCACCCTCCTGCCGCCACTGATAATTGTAATTTATTGTAAAACTTCCCGGAACTAAAGGGTAACCGATAAGTCGCGGTGTCGCAGGCTCTAGTGATGTAAACGTTGTGCTAGGCTTATGGTTGTAACACACAATAGACGATAGCGTAGTAACATCGCACTCTTTTTTTTTTTTTTGAGATAGGCAAACTCTGGTAGGCTAGTTGCTGCAGACTTCAACTCTCACCACTCTCAGCCAGTTTATATCGCTGGAAATTGTGCACGTGATACAATGTGACCACTCAGGGTTCCGCCGTCGCTATCGTGTCTGCTTAGAGATTATGGGAAATGTTGCCATATTTCAGGTATTTGTGAAACTTGCAATTGTTTTTTTGTTTCTAGTTTTATTACTACTTTAAATAAAAGTTTTATTTTCCCCAAATCATCTTTTTCTTTTGCCCTCGTCCTTACATGAACCGCAGGGGCAGGAGTGGGACTTGCTTGTAATCAATCATACATCCCATACCCAGAAGGGGAAAAACGTAGAGGAGAAGCCTGTTTGTCCGCTGGCCATGCTGTGGTGCTGGCTCGCTATGCGTTCGGGGGGTCTACTGGGACCCCCTACACACATGCACAAAGTGTGCGCTGCAGGTTCTCCTAAAGATGTTTTTTATTCTTTGTAAATGCTTTAATATGGATTTGTTTACCTAAAGTACTATTACAAAGTACTTTAACCCCTTAATGACAAAGCCCATACATGTACGGGCTCAAAATGCATTGTTTTGAATGGGTTTAGCAACCGCCCATTGTCCTTAAGGGGGTTAATATACATCTTTCATTGGTGGGGCTGCTCCGGAGCGCGCTGCAAGAGGCTTCACCAACACGAGGTCAAAATATGAATGGGTGAGACTGATATCTCAAACCAATCAGGAAAAGTCACATGACCCTTAAACACAAAATATTCAATTACTTAATAATTCATCAGCACAGGCATTTGGAATAAATCATATTAGCAGCAATAGGATAGCAGATGTTTAACCAGCACTTTTACCCAGATGAGCGGCTAAAATCTACCGCTGTATAAACAGCAATAATAATCCGTCAGCAACGCAAATTCCTCATCCGACGTCCTTGGTGAACGCTGCTCGGACAAGCGATGGCAACAGAACCGGCATTTAAAACGTCTCCTGACTCCTCGCATTTTCACATTAAAAGAGAAATTAATGTATATAAATCAGTAATGTGTAAATTTGTTTCACTCATTCCTTTAAAAAGAAAAAAAAAGTATAAAAACAATGTAGATAGAAAAAAAAGAGTTTTCCTTGGCGATTGCACCGAACCATAAATCAGCAATCCAGCTTCTGAAACGCGGTGTCTTTAGTTAGCAGGAGCGACTGCGCTGCCTACTTATTATACGAGACCCTGAGAAGTAAATGTCCCCTTCTAGTGACATCACAGCCATGTCAGAGATCATTGAAACTGAGTTCTGGAGGACTGTCGGAAAGCCCATCAAGGTCATCGCTTAGGTCTTCCTCTTTCAGAAATATGGTGGTTTTCTTTCTGCTGCCCGGTCTGTGGCTGCTGGATTTTTCTTTGGAGCCTATTAATCATAATAATAATAATAATAATAATAATAAATGATAATACAAAAATGGTAAGTTTGTCAGTAGAAGGGACACAACATCTAATGTTTAAGTGAAGTAAATTTCATGTTTATATTTCACCATTAATATCGTGCCTCTTGAAAAAGAAAGATATATATATATAATAACTCCACCAGTTGCTATGGTGATAAGGCTACTTATCAAACTCTCCACCAGACTCTCTTGTTATACATAACCTCTTCGGTGTCATATGCCTCTACTATGATAACTGGCTACAACATACTTTTTTTAAACTGGCCCTTATGACCCCCCAAAGGGAGACTATACAATTAATTTGGGGACTACCAGTAAAAAGAGACATACCGCGCGAGACAGAGGGGATGTCTAAGCTGCTGGACGTGTCATCGGAGCTAATATCTGCCAGGTTGATTTGGGAAGCAGAGTCCTCGCTGGAAGAAGGTGAAGAAAAAGCAGTTCTCTTCTTATTCCCTTTTGATTTGGCTTTTTCTGCGGATAAATAAGCTTATTATAAGATTTTTGAGGCCTTGAAACAATTCAAAAGTGGGTGAAAAACAAATAGTTTAAATAATTCCACAGGTTTGTCTCAAGATCATGAGAGCCGGAACCATAGGAATAAGATATAACATTTCTTATTATAATTATGGTAGCTTATCGTAAAAGGCAGAACAGGCCCCCCATCATGGGAAAAACAGAAAGAAAAAAGAATTTGGAAAATAAATGTATAAATTAAAAATGAGGAAGCCAGATTTTGAATGGAAAGGTGAAATAAAGCAGGAATAATGGGATTTCACCTACCAGTTCTCTCTCTCCTGACCGAGTGGGAGTATACCTTCCCTTCCAGGATTCTCACGTCTTCCTTTAACTCACTGATCGACGACCTACAGATTATTAGCAAAAACAGATTTCTTTTACTATCAGTAAACTGAAAATGAGCCAAGCACAGACATTCATTACCGTTCAAATGTTTGGTTGTCAGACACTTTCTTGTTTTTGAAAGAAAAGCAGATTTTGTCCATTAAAATAAGATGAAATGGATCAGAAAATCCAGCACAGACGGGGTTAATGCTGTAAATGACTATTGTAGCTGGAAATGACTGATTTTTAATGAAATCTCTTCATAGGTGTACAGAGGGCCTTTATCACTCCCATCACTCCTGTGTTCCAATGGCCCTTATATTACAGCTAGAAATTTCCTTATTTTCCATGAAAAAAGCTAATTGACACCAAACTCTTGAATGGTAGTGTACATCCCAGCACAGCAGTGTCTGGTGTGTATTTTTAGTCTAAATCGTTGCCTCTTATATTACATTTATAACCGAAGCACAACTATTAAAAATAAGTAACTGTACGCTAAGCCAGCTGAAATGATACAAGGAAACTCCATACTGAGGCTCAGAAGGACCAAAATAATAAAGTTTCAGCCAATAAAAAAATTTAATAATATAAGAATAGAGTAATTTACATTACCTTGGAAGAGGAAGTTTTTGACTGTACCTGATCTGCAGCAGATCTCGCTGTATTCCATGGGTGTCAGACCTCGTTCTGCTCACCTCCGCTCTCTGCATCTGCTGGCTGCTCAGGATTTCTTCCAGCATCTGAATACAAGCAGAGAGAGAGACTGGGAAATAACATGACAGGGAATATTTCTTTATTGACACATTGTGTCCGATGTGTGATAACTATTCAGTACAAGTCATCATAACCCGGGAAGCCCACCAGTGCCATGCTGGGCAGTAAGGGGGGCTTCCAACAAAGGCTGGGGCAGCCACAAACCTTAGCGGTCCTGTCCTGGGTTCGCTTTACTTCCTGACTGTCTGAGATCTGTTGAAGCATGTCCTCCTCCTGCTGGCCTGGACACAGGAATACAAAGCCCTTTAAACACATTGATTCACAGTAAATAAGGGGAAAGAAATGTCAGAAGCGGTTACCTAAGCAAGCTCTCTAACAGAAGGCTGATAGAAACTCATATGCAGAGCTGCCATCCAAATGATGCTCAATACATTATAACAACAGAACACAGAGCGGATCTAACGTTAACCCTCGTTACTGCAACTCCTGCACATAGAACGGCACTCACGGAGGCGCTGCTTCAAGTAGTCGGTGTCTCTGCGCATGCTCTCATACTCTTTCCAAAGCAGTCTTTTGCTGTAAACAAAAAAAAAAAAAAAGAAGTGTATAGATGGAGGACAGGCCACTTATAAAATAATATTCATTTTCACTCTTACATCTGCTAGTCTATGTTGCCACTATTGAATGCACTGCGTTTGTTATTAAGTCAAATTGTTGAATCATTCAGCTGTATAATGAATGTAGTTCTTTCACTGTACTGGGGTTGTTGCAAAGATTATTTACTTTTGTGTAATAAGATCATGGAAGTGGTCAAATTATTTCTGATGTAAAAAGGAATGGATTTTATGTACTTTTGGAGCTGCCATGAAGAATCTGGTTACTCAGTAGTAGTCAAGAATCTCCCAGCAACAGAATTTCACACCCCTGTAGAGGGAAACCGACTGTTTAAATCTGCACTCTTGTGTTTCGCTGCCAACAACAGTCTGTAAGCTCACAGGAGCAGAGCCCTCTCCGCTCCTGTACCGATCTATCTTTTTGTGTGTTAATGTCATTGTCACTTCTGGTGTGCACATCACTTACTTTTCATTCACCTCCTGTATGACGCTGACTATAGAGTGCTGCCCGGAACCTGATGCTCCGGCAGATGAGTCTCGTCCTCTCTCCTGAAGGTGCCTTAATTCACTTGATACCTCTTGTCGAAGCCTTTCCATCTTCCTCTCCAGCTCATACTGATGAGGGTCCCTACGTGCAGCTCGCAGACTATGCACTTCATCTATAAGATACAAATTGTATGAGGCACTATACAAAAAATATATAATTACATCTGTAAAATGCACATAGATTTATAGATGACAATAAATCTTTTGCAATACACTAAAATGCCCACTAGATGTCAGCGTCAAACAAGCAGAAAGCTTTCTAGTCCTTTAACAGGTGCCTGATTCTGACCCAGACCCTGTATGTCCCCCCCCTTTAACAAAGGCATTTGCATCAGCATGTTATCACATTGTCTCCACGATCATATAATATAGGATGCTGGCAGAAACATTAGCCGTGAACCAGAATCCTACCTTCCAAGCTTTGGATTCTCTGCTGCTGCTGGTCCCGGTCTCGCTCCAGTCTGTCGATCGACTGATGAAGTGTGGAGATCATCTAGGAGGAAAGCATGATATGTGTCAAAGCACCGCTGAAGTCTAACACTTAAATAATTCTTTGCATTTACAATATATTTCTTTTTGAATTGTTAAATTCTCCTAGAAGTTGAATACCTCTGTTCTAATCTCAAGATCTTGATGAGGGTATGAGTTTTTCTTGTGTCACTCTTTGCTAAGTCATTACTAAGTCTGCCAGGAATCACGTTAAAATCATGTATTTGACATATGGAGCCTTCACTAACGGTACCCCCTCTTTCTGTATGTCTAAAGATTATCGCATAGCATCTCACCTGGACCCCCTCAGGTGCCTGCTAGCCTCCAAACCTTTAATGTGCCAATCATCCCACAATATAACAACCCACTCCCTGTCACAGCCTCCCCATAACCCCTTAGTCATTTTTCTCAATGTTTCAGTACTTGGATATATTTCATTTTCTGTCATGCTGGTGCCCGTTACACACAGAGAGCATTACTACTGAAGGCAAGTATAAAAAAAGTGAAGCAAAAATCCCTTACTAATCAACATTGACAACCAAAAGCTGTGAGGTGTTTGTCTAAAGCTAGAATGTACATCTATAAACCGTAGTAATATAGCACACATACACACACCAGTTATTAGCTTGTATTATGTTACCTTGGCCTGAGATAGAAGCTGGCTACTAATGGCCACCAGGTCTTCAGAGGAGGATACATAATTAAAGGTATTAGTGGGGGACACATATGGTGACGAAGGTTTAGAGGGTCTGTCTTCATAGAGTGATATCTTCCCAAGTGGCAAATCCAAATGAGTGTCTCCTGGAAAATGTAAGAAATCGTCAGCAAAACTCATTTTCATACATCCCGCTGTGGTATCTGAAGGCACCCTAGTTGATGTAGAGTAACAAAGTTACCACTGACTCTGTTCCAAAGAGCTTGCAACCCAGTAAAAAAGGTCCCATATAACTATACAGGTTAAGCCTTGAATGCGGGGTCACAGGCCATGGCTACTGGTTTTAAAACATTAGGCTTTCTCACATAACATCTTCATCTTCTAATGCGATAGAAAGCACCATAATACCAAGTGATACTTACCTCTTGTGAGCTCCGCTCTGGTATACAGCCTCTCCTGCGATGAAAATAATAGAAGTAATGCAGTGTGGGCATAGACTGAGAAGAACTGACATAGAATGTGACGGCAGATATTCTACATAAATACATTAGATGGCGTGGCCGGCCCGGAAGGATATGAAACATTAGGGGAGATCCCTTCTCGTGTTCTAAACATGTTTCTGCTGTATGTACATTTCCCTTTTTGCTGTCATTTTTTATGATATATTATTATTATTTTATTGTTATATATAGCGCCATCGTATTCCGCAGGGCTGTGATATGAAGCTCATAGATTCTTCTCCTATGATCTTTATATCTCTGACCTTGATTTTAGCCATATTGCTGTCAGTTGAAGTCAGGATAGAGTCCAGCTTTGCTTCCCAGTTCATATCGGAACCTGAAAAAAAAAGATGATCATCAATATTACCAGAAACAGCCGCAGGTTTAGAGCGTAAGCGTGCGCGAAGGGTCTTCTTTACCTAATGTATCTTTCAAAGCATGGGCAGTAAGAAGCTCTGTATGGACTGTAATTGGCAGCTATATAAATAAAGATAATGAATAATAATAACAGTAGTTTTAGTAATTTAATTACAGCAAGTGCCCAAAGGGTTAATTTCCTCAACCAATAAGGATAATTATCTGTAAAACCTTATTATCGCATCTAAGGATGGTGGCACCTACAGTAACAAAGGTTAATTTACTACAGGCGTCAAACAGTGGGCAAAACCAGCGCAAAGCTTTAATGTATATATTTTATATGTATATGTGTAATAATGATATACGCATGTTATGTATTATATATATATAATTTCCCCAAGTGTTCGCGACAAAGCAGCCTCCTACCTTTCCGTTTCTCCAGCGCAGTCCAAACGATTCGAATTGTCTCCAAGTTACCAGCGTCCCGTCTAACGTAACGAACCCGAGCAGAGCATGACGGGAGCTGTAGTTCCACCACGTATCCGGCAGGAAGGATTCTTTGCTACAAAAAAAAAACTACAATTCCCACTGTGAGACCGGAAGTCTCTATGTAAAGATGAGCTGACGTTAAGCCGCGCCTCCCGGGCGATATACTACACCTCCCATGATGCAGTGCGCGGCTGTGGAGGTTTGACTGTGGCAGCGGACAGAGCGGCAGCTGTTATGGTGACGCACGTGGCGCTGCGGGAACAGCTGCAGGAGAGTCTGCAACCTTTTGGGTTTGAGGTTTATCCGTTCCAGGTAATTGTTAGATCCCGAATCCGGCGGGTTCCGGGCTCCTGGCCTCCAGCATGCGTCTGAGGTCAGCTATGTGTATGGAAAACGCGTGCCCTTGGGGGTCTATTCACTAAAGGGAGGGTCTGCAGGAAAGTTGTGAATTCCACGACATTGCCTCACTATATATAAAGTAGGCAGTGAGCTTCTGCTGCAGGAAGAGCTTGGCTGGCCCTGTATAATGTATAGTTAAATCAGAGAGATTTCTTCAGTGTCCCCTTCTCAATGAAGTCATACATTATACATGCCCTGCTTTGCACTTCTTGCTGGAGAAATTTGCTAGGGCTGACCCTTCATGATGAATAGTTAATATCGCAACTCTCCCTTTAGTGAATAGACCCCCTTGTGTGAGAGAGTGTAAAGCAGATAGTTACTGCATGCTGTGCTTACATATTTGTTGGCCAAAACCATAAATTATGGGTCAGTGTAGCTAAAGAATTTTAAAAAGACTTTAAACGTTAGCTGCCATTAAAAATGACCTAAACTAAACCACCTTTCCTGTACGTTTTCTTAAACGTTCGGGGTGAGCCGGACCCTCTTTACCTAATGTACGGCCTCATCTTAGGCTGTCAGTACTTTTGAGTGTCTGGACTGTGAGATCCGCTGCGGGAATTGTTGGCACTGTATAAGTAATAATAATCTATATTGAATGTCTGGCGTTCTTGCTGTTGTAACGCGTGCTTTCAGTAGCTCCTCTGTGCTCTCGTGTAAAGCGGAAAGCTCTGAGATCGCCTGTTGGTGATAAATAAATACGGCATGTTTACACCCCAAACACTCCGAGCTCGTGAAGAGCCCTCTCAAGTCATTTTGATTGTAAAAAGGAACACGCGGAAAATCTGTTTAAACAGAACTTGGTTATAACCGCCACCGGTGTGATAATACCCCATACATGTTGTGGGGTGGCTTTCTGTAGATAATGTTTACATAGATAAAGGATCTAATTCTCTTCAGTGATGGATCAATGCTATATCTTTTTATCGCCAGGTAATTCTGATGTCATAGTGATACTCGTTCCTGTTTTAGCGTTTATTTGCTCTGTTTTAATCCCTATTTAAATGATTAATTTATACATTCTGTTTCAGATTGGCTGGTACAATGCGGTGCTGGATCAAGCCTTCCACCTCCCGTACCCAGGAGATACATTGGCTTTTGTTGTCCTTAGTGCCCCGTCGATGTTTGAAAGGGCCTTCAAACCGTTCCTCTGTGAGCACACGCTGCAGAGTCTCCGGGATCCTATCGACCAGTGTATCTCCTACCACATATCCCTAGCGAAGGAGGTGAGTCCCAGCCGGACGTTCCCCAAACGCGGGGCTCAGACATGTAGAGTACTGGGGATGAGTGTCAGTGGAGGCTGAGTGGACACATTTTCACAGGTCACCTTGTGTTCTTTATGAAGTCATTCCGTGTATGGATGGGGTTGTTCACTTCACTTCTCCATCATTAGAACGTAGGAATTGTCGCATCGCTGATCTGGTGCCCACGTCAGAACATCTGTTCAGTGATCATAGGGTAGCTTTTTGTTTCCAGCTGGAAGTTGTTGGGGTCTCGTTGTTTTGCTGCCTGGCAGATAAAATAATAATTACTTCATTCACAGCGATTTGCCTCCCGCGAAATCGATGTTATCTATGACTACGAGCTCCATCCCAACCGACGGCCCAAGGTTTTGATGCAGACGGCGGCTCACGTGTCCGGCGCCACCTATTATTATCAACGCAAGGATGTAACGGACGATCCCTGGGGAGAAAAGGTGAGATACGGTGCAAGGAAAGTGTCTGACAAGCTCATCCAACAGGAGGGACTCAGCCGGTCCTTTAAATGCATAAATTAATACCTGAGGAGACCGAAGAAATCTTGCTGATTTAACTATGCACTATACAGGGCCAGCCTGGCGCTATCCGCAGCCGAAGTTCACTGGGTTTGGTGATTCTTAATTTATATAATAAAGCCACAGATCTCATATCCACTGTCTTTAGTAAAATTGAGGTATATGTAGGAGGGACGATGATGGGGCTGTCTGCGGACCCCAAAACCAGGAGTCCACAAGGAAGGCTTGGTGACTGTGGGCTCGCTCTCATAATGCTCACTGATAATTGTTTTGTTTTTTATTGCATGGTGAATATATACGTTTTCAGCTATTTTTTTTTGTTTTCCCTAAATGACTTACATTTGATTTGTTTTTTAATGCTATGTATTTAATGCTTTGTATTATGTTGAGTTTGTCACATATCCTGATATTGCGAGTTCCGTATTGTTCGTTTTTTTTTTTTATTATTTATTGACCATGAAGATGAGAATATTGTGGGCATGTGGCTCGTTTCCAGCGGCTGGGTTCTCTTTCTCCCTGTTATCTTATCGAATGGGATTAACTGCAGAGAAAGTATTGAAATGTTTGCTCTGTAAAGCCAAATAACCTCTGTACAATCACCCAGTGACTTGCGTATCTGATAGCGATTACGGTCAAAGTCCATAGGAAAACTTTCTCTCCTTTGCCCTAAACCTGTCCGTTTCTAGTAAATCTTTGGACTCGCGGTGTTATCAAGTCCATAGGAAAACTTTCTCTCCTTTGCCCTAAACCTGTCCGTTTCTAGTAAATCTTTGGACTCGCGGTGTTATCAGCCAGAAAGCGGCTCTATGATATCTCCGTTTGCACGGATCTGAAGGAAAAGTCCTCAGAAATTCTATAATTTCTTCTGGATCTGAACTGCTGGTTTATTGAGTCATTGTCCCCGGCTCCTGTGTACTATTCTGTAAGATGATTATTTTGTTATTGACGTCTTCCCTCCTGTCTGTTTCAGAAGATGTTTGGTGTCTGTATACACCCCAGGTACGGCGGCTGGTTTGCGATCAGGGCTGTGTTGGTGTTCAAAGGGGTTCAGGCTCCGAACCTGGAGCAGAGCCCCCCTATAGACTGCATACCCAGCCGGGAAGATAGGATCCAGTTGCTGGAGGACTTTAACTTTCGTTGGAGAGATGGCAAGTACCGCGATGTGCTTCCAGCGGAGCAGCGATACTCTGCGGAACAGACCCTTTACTTTGCGACTCCGCCAGCAGAGAGGCTTAAGCTGCTGGAGCTTTGGGGTACAATTCAACCAAGTCCTCCCTGTTGACCCTGGGAAGGGCAGATAGTTTTAATGAAATAGCAACGACTGACCCGTCGTTTACTGTATCTCATGTCAGTAACCTGTAAAGATTCTATATCTATTTATTGGAAAATTGGAGCTAGTGAAACATTTAGAGAGAGTGAAAGGGCCCACCATGAATTTCGCTGCTGGGACCAGTTACAGTTACCCTCTGATCACTCTGGCTCTGAAGGAATTGATGTCTATTTAAGATAATTTATTACTGTATTTTTAATCGGTTTGCGGGGATAAAATATTTTGGTACTCGGAAGGTATTTTATTTATGGATTATTTTAGTTATTTTAGGTACTCGGAAGATATTTTATTTATGGATTATTTTAGTTATTTTAGTAAGCTTTTTTTGAGCAGGGCCCCTTCTTACCTTTTTGTTTCTGTCAAATTATATTATAAACTATTTCTGCCCTGTTTATCAATTGTACAGCGCTTTGGAATATGATGGTTTTATGTAATAATAGTTATTTTATAGGGGGGGGCATGTTGGGTTATCAAACTGGTCTATGGACCGCAAGTTAGTTCTTAGGATGAATAACCTAGAAGGTACGATGTGTGTGTTTTGTTTTTGTTTTGTTTGTTTTTTGTACCAGACATATTTTAGTTGCTCCAAAAAAATGTATTTTCAGAATTACAAAGTGCAACCCAAGTGCTTTATCTAGAATGGCCAAATCGCGCCAAATTTAAGAACTACCAATTTATGATACTGTAATGTAACCAACATTAATTGGTGCTGGAAGAATAAAATATATGTTTATACAAGTGAGTTCTCATTAATTAATGATCGTGAAGTCGGTGGTATGGAATGAGCCAGAACGAATGGTTCAGGTAGAGGTCGGGGATGGCGGAAAGGACAATATGTTAGTAGGTGGAAGTTACAATAACCAAGCTCTTCCTGCCACAGACTTTTGATATAATACCCACTAGTTTTGTGAACACATTCCTTTTCCATCCATAAAATACACACTAGCGTTGGCAAGCGCTAGATTTTATTGCCCACCGGGTAGGCGTGATGACATTCACCCAGGTATGTGGCAAGGAATTTATAGCTTGTTTCCTCTTGAAAAACATTCTGTCATTTTATTCTGGTGCTAGGAGTATGAGAAGTAAAATACAGTAACAGGTAACTGGAGTATTCTGTGCTTCAAAACCTAAACATAAAGCAGTAGAGTGTTGTTTGGTACGGCATTAAAGTCTTTTCTGCCTTCTTTTCCTAGATGTTCTGTTCACTTTAGGTTTCCTGGTCTTTACTTCAGGTTTCCTGGCAGCGGTATTTCCATGAACCTAAGCAAAAAGGTACCAGTGAAACTCTAAAGAAAAGCCGAGTGCCCCCTCACCCGCTCCCGTAAATTAACACAAACACTAATGCACACGCTCGCTCTCACACCGGTCCAATGCTCCCCTTGTGTGTCTTGACCCCATTAAGCCTCTGTGAGAGGGCCGGCCCTGTTTGAAGAACCTGGACCACGGCCTGTTCCTGATTATAAGTGTAAAGAAAGTATCTCACCGAATTTACCTTCTGTGGCTCTGCGTTCTCTTTCTCTTCTTTTAGTACCGACCGATGCTGAAGATTTTCCATTCTTTCCTGCTCAGTGGTGACGCGGACTTTTATCAAGTGGAATGACGTTGGCACCTCTGCCAGCTTCACCTGCACGGGGTTACCTTCAAACAGTATTGTATGATTCTCTCCCTCCTTAAAGCCCGGAGGTTGGTACATCACGGGTGTCACTATAGTGATTAAAAATAACATTTTACCAGCGATTTAGAGATAAGACAATTTTAATTATTCATAGCGCACTCTGATTCTCAAGCAGCAGTCCATCGCTGTACGTTGCTGATGAAGTCGAACCACTTAGCGTTTACCAGCATTCTAAAATAACAAAATCTGATGCATTGTGCAGAAATCTTGTGTTTTTGAGGGATGAGTTGTTTGCGTTGTTTTATAATATAACGGTATTATCGGCAAAATAAACGTTTTAACATCCCCTTTATGTAACGTGGAGCCGTCTCGTGCGTCAAGCTGTCCGACTTCTCAGTATTGCTTACCTGCATCGTAGTAGAAGAGTTTCATGGTCAGTGACACGTCGCTGGGCAGGGGTCCCAGATTGTGCATCAGGAAGAATATTTTTCGGATTAGAGAGATTGATGCACTCTTTATGTCATCCATAGTGCAGTTTTTGAGAAGGTGCTTTCTGTCGCTGTAAAAAGACAAGTATCAAAAGATATTTAAACTGGATCTGAACTGGACGGTGTGATCAGCTCTAGTTAAGACATTCTTTAATCTGGTTCATCAACATTGAGGCTTTACTGTGCTAACTGTATTGTTGCAGGTAGGTAGACGAGCATTCCCTCCCCCTTCTGCACACCATGCGTGTTCTGGGGGCAGTCACCGACAGAAGTTTATTATTTAGGCACCGGAAGAGATGTAAGGCCCTCCTGAAATGAGGTTTGTGTGATTCCCATCAGTTTAAAAGCTGGCTGAGAATCATTGCACTTGTAGCTCAATGAAAGCTGAAGAGCATTCTTCTGTTTAGCCCAGGCATGTCCAAACTCCGTCCTGAGGGCCAATTGCAGCCCGCGTTCTGGACTGA
>VKOC01005290.1:0-33789 GCA_009364415.1 Spea multiplicata | reverse complement strand
AAGAACGTTATCCCTCTCCAGGCATACCATAAATATGGTCCATGCTTTGGGAAGTGCCTAAGGTAGCTGCTGCATTAGCTAAGGTTACTGGAAAGACTACCTCACCCTTGGAAGATGGCTCTTGGTTTTCCAATCCCATAGATAAGAAGACCAAAGGAGCTGCTAAAAGGTCAGTAAAAAGTTGGTCTTACCCACGTTAAAGAAGATCTAGCATTCAAGGCGCCAAGAAACAAGATTTTAAAGAATGTGACTGCTGCCAGACTAGCAGTGGATTACTTAGTTGATGCATCAGTTGAATCTTTCAGAATAATTACCAGGGCTTCTGACCTTTCTGCTAACTGTAAAGAGGGCTTCCGTCAATATCAAGGATGCTTTCTTTTTTCAGCTCTCCAGTTCAGGCCTAGCCTCTCCCCCATGAGTTTTCACCTCTGCTTCATTCCATATTTGAATGCCTGGGTTTTTAAAAGAAATTCAGAAACTATGATTCAACATCATCTGGATTTAAGTCTCTATACTGCAAGATTGAGGATGGAATCAAAGGTGGAGTCCCATCTCGTACCTCAAGGATTTGTTTCCTGGGAATTATCCTAGACGCATATCTTGCCAAGGTTTTTCTTCCAGAGGACAAAGCGAAGAAGCTGGTCCATCTTACCTGTCTGGTGAGACGCAACCCTAGAGTTTCTTTCCACACAGAATATGCAGTACAGTGGACAATGTTTTTCATTCACGACCAACTCAGAAATCATTCACTTCAAGTTGCTCAAAGGGTTCTGACTTGGACAGCAGTCAGACTCCTGGACTTCTTGGCAGAGAACTCTCTGGACAACTTTCTCAGAAGTTAGACTGCTCCAAGGTGAAGGGATACTTTTCTCTGAAGGCTTTTCCCTTATCACAGGGACCTGGGGAATTCCATCCAAAGACCTCATGGTTTCAGAATCTTTACAGTTCTCTTCCCTATCAACTGAGGACCAACCTCTCACAGTGGACACTTTCAGACTTGGTTATGTCTTCCCTCCACCACCCTTGATATCAAGAGTTCTACAGAAGATCGAGCAGGAGAAGGGCTACTTCATTCTTATTGTTCTCTTAGTCGCCAAAGAGAGTTTGGTTTTTGGAATTACTATGCTTATCAGTCTCAGACCTAGATTACTTCAATTTTCAAACCAACTTTCTGGCAGACAGTCAATATTTACGTTTGCCTCATCATTGAGACCTGGGAACCTGGTCATCACAGATCTAATGGCTAAAGCTGGGAGCGAGAGTGCAGAGGCTTGGAGCAATAAATGTCTGATTGGAAATGGCACTTGAAGCTTGCCTTTGTGTTTAATCCTTTGTTTTTTAGCATCAAGAGGCACACGAGTCCTGGAGATTCTTATTTTAATAGACTGGTCCAAAAGGATTTGGCATCTGGAGACTTTTCTTTGGGGTTATCAATACAAGCAACATATAATAAATGGTTATTGCCTAAAAATTTGAAAGTCATTCACAGCATGATGTATGTCTCTGGTGCTAGATATTCTTCAGTGCAACATAGTTACATAGTTACATAGGCTGAAAAAAGACATGCATCCATCATATCTGTTAATTTGTTGCTGTTGATCCAAAAGAAGGCAAAAAAAACCCTTGGTTCTGCTCTTTCCAATTTTGCACTAACCAGGGAAAACAAAATAGGAAAAAATCCCAAGGGGTGATATATTTATATTGGCTGGATGGAGGACGTCTCCTAACCTAATTCGGGTCATAATGCTTTATATAGATTAATTTTATCAATGTTTCTGTGTATGTCAATTGTGTCTTTAGGACAGACATTTAGGATTTTTTGTTGTATTTTTTAATGTCATATTAATTTCATAAGGCTGAAATTATGCATTGTGTGTTTTATTAATTGTATATGTATTTACTCATTTTAGATGTTAAACTCCAAGTCACATGATGGAGTTTGTCAGCATTGCAAAGATGTGCTAGAATGGCGAGTAAAATTCAGCAAGTTCAAGCCTCTCACACAGCCTAAGAAATGGTAAGTGCTATTTCTTGTAACAGGCACTGCTTGCACTGACAAAGTAATGTTACTGTATGTTCACCAAGCTTCCTTAATGATCAGGGAGACAATAACACGTTTATCTGAGATTCGAGACATCTCCCAGAAGCATTTGGCAAGTCTTATGGAATTTGTCATTTGCAAGCACTGCTTTCCTCCCACTGAACACATCTATTTGGGCCCCATACTGGTGCACACTTCTGAAAGTGTTGCCATGGTGAATGTACCGTTTTTACCACTTTGCACTAGAATTCTTGTTTAAGCATCATCCAGATTGTTTTATAATGTCTTTGTATTGAGTAGGAGTATCAAACATAACCTCGAAATACATAAATATGAAACTTCAAGAACAGTCCACTACAAGACATTGGTTCAATTCTGCACTTATCAGTTCTAACAAGGTTGAAACTGCTTTCTTTAGGAATGCTCACTCCAAAAAATCCTGTACTGTGAGTTTATTTCCTTTTACTGGAAGACTTTCAGTCTTTTTTTTTGGTTGACCTGTGCATATTTTTCATGGTGAAAGAACTCATGATTTGAGAGCAAAGATTTGAGAAGTACACCATCATATATCCAGTCATTAACTGACTTGCCTGGCACATCACTGGTCATTGAGGGGTTAAAAGACAATCAATGGGGTAAAGAGGCAGCTGGAACATGTGGTCGTCTTAGCTGCGTCTAATCTTCATTGTGCACGTCTGATCGTGGCTAGAGCTATTGTTGATATGCAGGTTGTGAAGATAAGAGAATCTGACTCAGAAATATCTTGCGATACTAGTCTTTTACCCCAGAGGCAATGAATATAGTTGTGGTAACTGCGTTTGACCCACAGCTGCTAGTTCGGTAATAGATGAGATAATCATTTATAACTCTTTCAGAAGCACATTTTTGTTTCAAAAATCATATACCCCTGTGTAGTCACACTTTGCACAGTTGATGCTAAAGTAAGACATCCTAAGTGTCTGGGGAAAACACACCTCTTATGCATTTCATGATGATGTCATCAAACCTTTGGCACTTACCTAGAGCGCTCTAGAACTAGAATATCCCATTGAGGGAGATGCTTCTTGGAAATGAGTCTGCAGATATGTTGTCTTGATTGCAGATCCAAGATGCCCAATATTTAATATGCTAAGCTGTTTGTAACGGAGCTGGCTAGTCCGACCGACTGCCTCCGCTGTCTTGTGCTTCCTTAGCCTGGGACTCACACTTTCCCCGGTTCCCCAGTCACTCGCCGAGACTCAGTGTAGGGGAAAACCAAACGAAGACTGATTTATTTCTCACACACAGAGCTGGATATATCCAGCAAAACACACATTTACATAAAACAAGATATTGGGACACAAACAACCCCCTTAATCTGCCTCCCAGAGACAACAGGGGCAGTAACGGGATTAACAATACAATAGGTGGGGGAGACTGATTTATACATTAAACTAAAACAATGGCGGCTTCTCCCTGGTGGCAGACCCTGGCTGTCTGCTGGAGATAATCCCCTCAGCCAGTGATGAGAAGATACTGCTGGGGGTAGCCACAGAAGTCTCTACAAACCCAGGGCCCATAGTCAATAGGGAGGAGGCTGGCAGTCAGGCTTCTCCAGTGGCCCCAGTGATGGAGGCGTCCGTCACACTGTTGTTTACTGCACTATTCTGTATGACACCACTTTAATAAATAAACACAGAACATGTCCTCAGAAAAGAGCTTACACTTGAATTAAACCGCAATATCACTTAAGACGAGTGGTGCTCCATGTTGGGTATGTTCTGTGAAACATGTTTGATTAACTGTGTATTGTGAGGGTGTAACTTGTCTTTGAATTGAAACAATCGTTCTAAATCCATGGCAATACAATGAGTCATTGCTATTGTTACTTTTTTGTTCGCCACATGCTGCAAGCTGAAAAATCAACCTCGCTGAGACAGACTTCATCAATATTGTATAACTACAGACACTTCGGCCTCCTTTTATTTAGAGGCTAGGTTGATCAGCAGAATTTGATTTTTCGAGTGCCATGCAAGTTTATTCAGTGGGAGGAATCGTACAAATGATTCATGCAAACGTGTCCACGCAAAACACAAAAGATTGTTTTAAATACGCACATTTCTTGTTTTAATATGCAAAAAACAAATGTTAATTAAAATCACACACATGCCAAATGTTCAGGCCTCTATAAAGCCACGCTTGCTCCGTTGATATCTGCCTTTTTAGCCAAACAAATTACTTCATTTAGAAATTTCTCATTTATTTCCTAAATAGCGTATTTGCTTGATTATTAGCAAATGCTCTGAAAAATAACTGTCTTATATTCGAGGTAGTCTTCTAATCAGACCTCAAACAGAGGTCTGACTATAAGACAAAGATTCAGATCCCCCTGCAGCGCTGCAGGGGACCTGGATCCTCCTCTCCGGCAGCCGGTAGAGGTCTGTGCGATGCACGGGGAGAAATGGAGGGAAGCACTGGTCGGGAGAGGGTAAGAGTGGCATATGGGGGGTATAAGGGCTTTCTGGAGGCATATATGGGGTTAAAATAAGTATCAGGGAGGCTGAGTAGCATATAGGGGGTTAAAAGGAATATCAGGGAGGCAGAGTGGCATGTAATGGGGAAAAAGGCATTTCTGGGGGCCAGAGTGGCATATAAGGGGATAACAAAAAATGCATTTTTCTCAATCATAGTTTTTATTAAATATAAAAAAAAATGTTTACACGTGAATTAATATTTACTAGTAAAACTTTTTTCTTATAGGGTAGTCTCATATTCAGGCCTTCCCCCCCCTAAATAATAGATTGACATTTTGTGGGGTCGTCCTAATAGAGCAAATAAGTTTTGGTTTTTTTTCATGGTGTACAGAGTTTTTTTGTGTATATTTTAAAATAACAAAATTACTCTTAGACCCTCCACCTTTGTTTTTGGAGGAGGTATCAGGTCTTTCATCTGTGCAAAAAAAAAAATACTGCTTTGGATGCAGTTTAGTTGTTGTTCTTCTTCTTCTTCTGTATGCAAATCACTCCCTGCTTTCTTCTTTGTTTTATTGGCTACAGAATATCATTTGTTTCAGTACAAAGGAGCCTATTCTTTCCTGAGATATACATGAGATTGGCTATATGCTTCTGTAAGGCATTGCGTTTGAGTATGACTGCCAGATCTTTCAATAGTCCTACAGCATGGATGTCCAAGGCAGTCATGAAGGACCATAAACTTACATATGTTTTCTATTTAGTGTATAGTTATATATAACGTGTTTTTTTTTGTTTTTGTTTTTTTAGCCAAGGTTAAATGTAGCACCTGTGAGAGAGGGAAAGACTTGGTCCATATTATTGGCCTGAAGTGTCTTTCAGAGACCCCTGATAATGCTCCATATTGGTGTTTTTTCTTTGTCGGTGAGGTGGTACACTGGAGCCCTGTGATGGGGCTGGTAAAAGTGCACCAGTTGCACTTTGGACCTTTTTTGTTTTTCCTCACAGTATAGGCCTATGGCTGGCAGGAGGTAGATTCATTTTTATATCTATACATACATATATATATTTTTATTTTTTTTTTTTGGAGCCTCTATTGGGTCTCTGAAGGTTTTTTTGTGTGGGAGGAGGGCTGCCATCTCGTCTTGAAAGCTTGATTCAGTGCTATCACACGCTCTTTGGCCTAGCAGGCATTGCGGTAGCCTCATATCCTCATGTAGGTCGTGCAGCTACAGGATTGGCCCATCACCCCAGCTTTCTTCACAAATGACTTTAAAGCCTACAATATAAGAACTGTTGGCTTTACTCTTGTAGAGCATGGTTCCTCTCTGCATCATGTAGCAGTGCAGCTGATTTTATGCACTGCTAAAATCGAGTTCCTTACCCAAGTTTAACATAGCTGGTTTATTATTATTTCTTCTTTAGTAAGGACCTAAGTTTATTTATAGATAATTTCTAATTGTTACAGATGTTTCTCTGGTAGATTACCTATATCATATATGACTGCATATGGGCTGTGAGATACTGTATATGATAGTTCGCTACACCCCCTACACTAAAACAGATAAATGGATGATTATAGAATCTATATACATATTAACATGTGTTGAGTTGGTGCTGTTTAACAGCAGAAATCTGTTAGGTGCTCCTCGCCTTTTGTACTATCTGCCCTATGAATATATCCCTTCCTGGCTTCTAATTTCTACATAAGTTGGTCCAGTCTTGTATATTGCTAAATATAATGCAGTGGTCTTTCTGTATAGACAAACTTAATCCATATATATTTTACACATTTTGTGCTGGTTTGCTTATTTATTGTTTTGTATAGAGCTCTTATTAAACTAAATCAAGTCCTTGTTCTTAATTCCATAAATGACAGTTGGCTTCTCGATGCAGCTACACAATGTTAACCAAGCTTTGTCCCAGGCATCGCCATCTGAAAGTTGACGCGTACATGTTTATGTAAATGTAAAACTAGATGACAACTAAGTGAACTTTTGTCGTGGAAGCATGTGTAAGTAAATGTGTTTATCGTTATTTGCGAATGAAAGCATTATTAATCTGTCAAAAGAGGAAGAGCGTTTTTTTTATTTATGCAATTCTAGTTCTTATCACTTTACAGCTAAGCCTAGATATGCAGCACGTATGCCATGTTGTAGACTCCTTTTTTAAAGGGCAAGTCCCGTGGAAAGAAATTGTAAGGAGGGGCATCAAGGAATACTTGGGTTCATGTTTTGATCCAAGAAGGTTCCATTATCTGCAGACCTGATGGCGGCCTTTATAGGCAAAAGTGATGTTTTGGAAGGCGTTGCCACACTGAGCTGCTGGTTTATGGTGATGCTTTTGAAGTCCCTTCTTGTACATTGAGATCCTGTCTCCATAGATTTTCATTAGTCAGAGTGTCAGACTGGGAGGTTGCCTTTTAGGAAGACCATGATTAGACTTTCTATATATATCTTCATCATTTAAAAATAACCAAAAAAAAATAGATTGCTCATAAATTCTAGTATGTGTAAAATTTCTTGATATGGAAAAATAACATTAGACGCTGTCCTGAGTGCACAATGCACTTTTGTGACAATGTACTTTTGTGCAGGACTGGTCGGGCAAGTGTGAAGAACTATATCTAGTATTGGTTAGCTGTGGGAAATCCTGTACAGGCTGTCTGACTGGGAACTTATTTTTATTCTCCCAGTAAATGCGTTTGGTGAAAAATATCCTTTTCCCCGTTTTATCCTTCCTGTAATCTACGGTCTTATCTGAGACTGGTCTCCTTGTGGTGGTTTGTAAGATTAGTCACATGTTTCAAGCATTTTGGCCTGATAGTTTTATAGACTTTATATGTTTCATGAACATTGGGATATGTATAATAACCCAGCACAAACTATGCATTCAGTAGCAATTCACCACACTACTCTGTGATATTTGATGCTTTTCTACTTAAATGCAGCATTAGAAACCTAATTCCTTGTACTACGGAATGCCCAAGCCCTTCCCAGGAATAACTGTGTAATCACAAATAATTTTGTTTTTTGTTGGGCACACTGGGTAAATTAGTTTACTGATCAGTTGTTGCCATGGAAACTGACATATTCTTAGTATGCCACACATTTAATTTTTTTTTTTCTTGTGGTATACTACTTCGTACCATGTCTGTCACAGTACGTTTCTGCCTTACTGTGTATCAAATAAAATATTCTTGTACATTATTTGTTGTTGTTTTTTTAACAGTGTGAAATGTTTACAGAAGACGGTGAAAGAGGCGTATCATATAATATGTAAGCCTTGCGCCATTCAGTTGGAACTTTGCGCTAAATGTGGGAAGAAAGAAGACATTGTTGTGCCGTAAGTGAATGATTGAGACCTAGTTTAAAATGTGACAAGTCTAGTCGGTAAAGTGCTTTTTGTGTAGCTAACTTTATGCTTGTACAATATTGCTGCTTGGTTTATGTGCCGTAGTTCTCTTCCTCTCACAGTGACACATTGTGCTTGATAAACTTTTCTCTTTGATCGCTTTCATTCCACGGTCACTATCCATCTACCGTGTTTCCCCGAAAGTAAGACAGTGTCTTACTTTCTTTTTATCCCTAAAAGCCCCACTATGTCTTACTTTCGGGGTATGTCTTATATTGGGAAAAAATCCACACACACATACCAAACCACACATACACCAAACCACACATATATACTAATTCACACATATATACTAATCCACACACATACCAATCCACTCTCACTTAATGCTTTCCTACCTTTCCTTTCTTCTTTCAGCTTCTTTTCCTCTTCTTCTGTTCTTCTCTGTCTTCTCTTCTTCCGGGTTCAGAGGGCAGCGGTGGGCGCGGCTTCAGTGCTGTGCGCCGGGATCTGACAACAGACCCCGGCGCACAGCAGCTGTTGCCGTGCGGATCGCAAGGGAGCAGTATCGGAGGTCTTTAACAGACCTCCGGCTCCCTTGAGTGAGCCGGAGGTCTGTTAAAGACCTCTGATACCGCTCCCTTGCGATCCGCACGATCGCATGGGAGCGGTATCGGAGGTCTTTGCCGGCACCCGGCACCCCTCCAGAGACGGACAGCAATGTCCGCCGCTGGAGGAGCAGGCTCCTCCAGCGGCGGACATTACTGTCCGTCTCTGGAGGGTGCCGTGGTGCCGGCAAATTGGCCGACCTCCGTGATGAGCGGCACCCGGTCGGAACCGCCCCCCCGCCCCCCGGGTACGCTACTGAGCTGCCCAGAGAATCTGCAGGCAAAAATCCCCCGTGTTTCCCCGAAAGTAAGACATATGTCTTACTTTCGGGGTACGGCTTACATTAGCCGACCCCTCTGAAACCCCCGATACGTCTTACAATCGGAGGTGTCTTACTATCGGGGAAACACGGTAGTACCCTAGGTGAACTGCATTTATACGCTTTTGCTTTTTGTGCTAATTCAGGTATAATAGAAGATACCGAATCGCTGTCTCTCTGTGCTCTGCTGTGCAGGCCCTAGAAATAACATTCATCCTATAGTGACATTGGCCCTATACACCACATCAAAGCCACACAGCAGCTGGAAAAGTCCTACAACTAAACAACAGATAGTATATCAAAAATATATATATAAAAGGTGACCAAACGCTGCAAATACTATTTAAAAGCACCCATCTGAACCCAAAATATTAAGGATTCCGTCACACTATAGTGCAAACACACTATTATCTAAGGCTTGAATACAGACTAAGATGATTCCACGAGATTAATCAGCTGCAGAAACATATATATTATACGACTGTCCTGAATTCAATATTTGTCCCCCCTTTGTTTCAGAATTGTAAAAGAACCACAGGCTGCAGATGACAGTACAGCTGGCAAAAAGGAGAATGAAATGGGGGATGAGGAAGAGGATGATGACTTGGATTTTGGCCTGAATTTAAATTCTTCAGATGATGACGTTTCATAAGAAAAAGATCGCATTAAACTAAAACCAACTCTTCAGCAGTTTTTACCTAGTGTACATACTATGAGAAAAGTATCTTTTTCTTAGTAATATACAATCAAAAATATTTTTATTTTGTGTATCCAACGTGACTGAGAAATTTCATCCTTGAAGCCTATTGGCAACACTACTTGTTTTTCCTGTCACTCACTCGAAAGCCATTGGACACAAGCAACATAACTTTAAGGACAACATTTAAAGTTTGTTCGATTTCTCTGAATTGTTTTTGGGGTTAAGTAAATAAAGCAAAACTATGGTTATGCACCAAACTGAAATGTTTGTGTTAAGGTGTTGATTTTCTTTGCCCTGTCCCCTTTATCAGTCTGCTGTAGATGTGGGCAAACAAGTCCAAATTGAGCATGTAGCAAATTAAACTCCAGTGCGTTTTATTGCATGCATTTTTTTTTTACATCTTTACTTATTCTAGAATAGGCATATGCGCATGAGGGACTCGTATATATAAACCTACCGTGTGTCCTAATCTCCTTTCAGTCATACTGTTGCCTATTTAACCAATACATTTGCTTTCCTTTTTTTGTGCATGTACATTATTTTTTTTTTTTTGCATTCTGTTTTGGGTTTATTTGGGTGAACTCTTTGAGGCACGTTCTACCCTGACAGTGTGCGTATATATCCTTTTTGTTCAACAGTAATACTGAGAAGACTTTGGACTTTGTGAATTCCGAGCCAGATTGGCATAAACATAGAAACGTCTAGAAACAATTAGGAAAAAAAATGAATTTGACTGCAGATCAGAATCGCTCATGCCCATCTTTTCTGTCCATTTTTCAAAATGTAAAAACTCTGGCCTTAATCGGTCCTTGGTCTAGTCTTGGATTTGCCTCTACCACTCCTGCTGGCAGGCTGTTCCATTTATTTACCACCCTCTCTGTAAAAAAACTTAAGTTAACTTTCAGTTCCAATATTGCAGTCCTGGAACCTGAATCATTTCACTTGTACCTATCCCCAACGCTGTTAGGGACGCTTCTTTGCTGGTTTACTTAAAATAACTATTGTTGCTAACAATAATCCCAGACGCAGGTAAAACCTTTTTGTGCGGGTAAGGGTGAGATCTTGATATATTATTCTTGATCCTGGGAATGTGATAAGAATGCTGCTCTGATTAATATTGGACTAAATCTTGTAATTGTGCAGTTTTTCAGAATCTTATCATCTGACCATAGGGATTGGGTATTGGATATTGGATAAGTGGTTATGGGACACTCTTTGATAAATATCCTCCTGACAGACTTAATTTGATGATCTACCAACTTTGATTAATGCAGGACATAAACAGCGAAGCAGCCTTCTTATCGCTTTATGTATGGTTTGTTTTGAGTGCATACAGTAATTGTGTTTTCTTAGTAAAACTGGTTTATCTTGCAGGGTAGCACTCGGCACTTTTTTTTTTTAGCGTAGTTTGTTAGATGTATATAAACTTTGCCTTGGTTCCATCAACTTATCCATCGTAGTGCAGGCGATGATTAAAGTGTATCCAAGTCATTTTGGGTGATCTGCAGGGCTTTTTTCAAAACACGTAGTGGTTAGTCCTGCATCTAGTATCGAAGAATTATATTGTCAGGTATAGTGTGTCATCTAGTGGTTTGTTTTAGTAATTTCACTTTACAATCATATTGGTGTGATAAACCTCCAAATACACAATAACATGGTGTAATAAAATTTTTCGATTTAAATATATCTTAAAACTGTACCCATTATCCAGGTATAAAAATGGAATTTAATCTGCACATTTTACTAAAATTATTGAAAATTACATTCACTGGATAAATAATACACTTTGATTATGTTTTCTCATAGTTTGCCATGTACAGGGTATTTTAAGTTTGGGAGGGGGATACTGATGGATTTTGGAGGAGACCAGCCCCCCTCTTTGGTCTGTCAAACTGTGCTCATGGGGGGGGGCACAGGGTGAACAGGGAAACCCCATCTGGAACATCTCTACATGGCTGGAAACGCTCCACACACCTGCCCGGGACCTAGCTGCAAATCAGTGCAACTGGAGCTGCCGATATTTGGAACTGTGTCGTTACAGACACCTGTTGTCCCACCACGATGCTCTTTTGGGGTTACAATATGCCCGTGATGGGAAGCACTCAGTGGTGGTTATGGAGAGGGGAGCTCATTTGGGAACCCTTGTTTAGGACCAGGGTTTACCCAGCCATGGCTATGGAACAATGGGCCGGCTACCGCGCGGACTACTCCAGGGGATGTTTTCACTTGTGGCGCTCAGGCTCTCGAGGTTGGATCAAGTTCCTTTTTGGACCATAACGTCTTTGGACCCTGAGCTCTCCGATGGTACCCTGGGATTAAAGCTGCTCCCTCGGGATCACCCGAAATAGTGGCTCTCTGTCATGTTGAGTGCTGCTGGCCATAGAATTGTATGGAGGCGCCAGGCTGCCTTTTAGTTGATAGGATTAAATTGCTAATCCTATCGTGTGTTGTATAAATATCTGTTCTGTCTTCAATAAACAGATGCCTGTTTTCACCTCAACGTGAGTGCTGTCTGATGCTTAGGGTGGGCTTTGGCTAGCCACAATGCCAACACAGCTCCGGTGGAGCGGCATCCCCCCCTACTCTCTACAACGCTGGTTCTGTCTGGCGCCGAAGGGGTTATTCGCTGGTGTCCAGGCAGGAGAAAGCAACGTTTGGTGGGAGTACCCAGTCGTGGTACGGAGCGTCCCGTCACATCCACTTTATTTATTTAGAAGCAGTGAGTGACTTTAGGTAACCTAATCAGTATATGCAACTAGAGAGTGCACGTCATATTTAGTAGAAGCTATACTAAGTGTTTCTTAAAATTAACTTTTGGTTCTCTAACCCCAAGTTATCTTTAGTAGCATTAATATGTATACCCCCAACATGTACAATTCGGGTCACCTGTATTGGAGGAGGGCAAGGGCCAGAAAAATGGTCACCTGACTTATCGAGAGAAGCACCTCTCTGCCCTCATTTTAATATTGTCACAAGGTAGGCCCCATGGAAGCTGAAATGGATGCCTGGGCTGATTTTATAGTTCATTGGGGCTGGTCATCTGAGATCAGAGAATCTCCCAAACTGGCCGTAATCCACAATATTCCAAAAGTCAGTGGGGCAGTTACCTGGTGCCAAAAAACCAAGACCGTGTGTGTAATTTGCTTGTTAAGTGTCAAAGTGTCAAACTTAGAGCATTGCGTATGTGAGTATGCGTTATTGTTTTGCTTAATGATCCATATAATAATTGTAAAAAAATGAATAAAGAGAAAACTGCAAGTGTTATGAACAACCTTAGCTAAGGTCAAGCTATTCTGTCACTTTACAGAGGGTGGAGGAAGGCAAAGATTAGACATTGGCTTCCTCTATGACAATGAATTTATGAAACAACATTAAGCATGTGGACTTTCTATACAATAGTCTCCGATTAGGTCTTGTGCCAAGTTGAGAAAAGGAAATTGTACAGCAAAGCAAAATATGAAAAGGAAGGAGATGGCGTCACAGAGCTGTCTACGACTGAAGGGTTCACAGATATCACATGTCCGGGCTCTTTGTTTATAGGTCTAGAAACAGTGTGGTGGTGACACAAAGTACCTTTATCATCTTATGATTTCCAGCCAGAACTGTGCATCTTGTTTTAATGACGTTAAATATTACGAAATTGGAAAAAAAAATTTTAATCGCTTTGTCATTATTTTATGACTGAGAACAAACATTTCATCACACAGGATAATACAATATGAATCACATTTTCTTTTTACATAAGCTTAGTAAGCACGTTTCTATATAGCAATTTAAAGTCCTAGCAGCCTCCTGAACAATAAATTCATATTAAAGTATCATGTAAGTACTTAAATATGCATTTATTAAACTTGCAAAAAAGCATAATTACTTTAGGAGAAGCTGCAGCAGAATGTCTTGTCTCCATGATCCAATATTTTGTGCTACCCATTGTAAATGTAAAGTGACCACTTAGCTGTCATACGCATTAAAGGGCATACAATGGCTGGAGTTTCCTTTTAAATGTAGGTGACATATTTTAGTATATATGTAATGACGAATTAGACTTGTAACTTGTCTGGAGGGTATTGGAAGTATGCACCTTGTTATTGCTTCTCGTCTTGTGTCATATACCGGTAAAAGCAACAGGACGTAAAAGTTACAGCACAATATTTTTAGCCAGTGATGGTAAACAGGTCCCTATAAATCCAGAGATCAAGTTTAGAAATGGGTGTAGACAGGACTAGACAGGCTGTGACATAAAATGGCCAGTGGCCCATAGTTTACAGGCACGTGGCCACGTGCTGGATACATGCAGCTACATACTACGCTTGTCCACGCAGTCAACAGTGTGGGTATAATTTATCTTGTTAACTATAGCACAATCAATTGTGTTGCCTTGAAGGCTGTGGAAGGAAATAATGGTCAGCAGTAATTGTTTCCTTTAGTTAAAAATGAGGAATATTAGAGGAAATATACGGGTTTTAGATAACCCAAGTATTAAGCAGCTGTAACTTAATAAAACATAAAAATAACTTGCAACTTTTATCTTTATTTTTTAGATGTACACAGTTTAACTTTTCAGTCATAAAAATACCAAATTTAATTAATATTAGACGTGCAAATTTTTCAGTTGGTTTTTTATCCAATCGTTATCCGGCAACAAATTACTTTCGGTTCGGCCTTGAATTCAGGGGCTTTTTTAATTTGGGTATGAAATTTGTTGCCCGTGCCCACATTCACTCTCACACTAACTCACACTCTCTAAATGTATCCCTAACTTCTCCGCTGTCCACTTCCGCTTCTGCGGACCATTTCTCTGCTGACCGCTTCTGCCGACCATTTCTGCTTCCACATCTTCTGTCTTTTATTTTCACTCTGTTTTCTTTGTCTGCATCTCTGGGGTCTTGGGATCAGAAAGTCTCCAAAACTACAGTCTGACATCACCTACATCACCACGAGTTGTATGGAAGGGTTTCAAGAAAATAACCTCTACTCTTATCCAAAAAGTAACTCAACTGTCTTCAGTTTTTCAGACACTACTTGAACTTCAAATGGGATCCAGTTTGCCGCAGAGGGCTGCAGAGAACTTTAACCCATTTAAATGTGTTTTCTACCTGTTGCACCTTCCCCCCAAAGAGTATAAGCACACCCCTTGCGGCCCTGGACCCTTCTGGATTAACCCTTTTTCCTGTTTTCCCCATTGGATCCCTGCTTTCCTTGCACTGCGTCTGACCGGGTCCTAGCTGTGATTTCCTAGGAACTCTTTAGCGGCTAGGACCCATGTAAACACCTACTGACTATTTGACCTTGGATATCTTGGACACCCACTTGGTGGGGTATGGGCAGGGGTGTTTACTGAGGGGGCTCACTGAGGAACACCAGTTTCAGCAGCCGCAGCTATTGCATCACAGAATGTCCCTGGGAACCTCAGACTGCTGCCACTCGGGGTTCTAACCATGGATCAGGGTGCTTCTAGGACTGGACAATCTATGGACCCCAAGCTATCCAGCGACACCCCCGGATCGCTGCTGGTCTCTCAAGAACACCATAAAAACAGTGACTTGGGGTCATATGGGCATTGCTGCACCTTGTTGCCAGATTGTGGCGCCAGGCTCTCTGGACAGGGTATTGTTTGTGATAATGTGATTATGCTCTTTATCTGATCCTGTGGTGTTTTTAAGGCTGTGTGTTTTCTGATAAAGTGTTCTTGTTTTCACCTCAGCATTAGTCTGATGTTTGGATTGGAGTGGTGTAATAGCTCACTGTCATTCACAGGACAGTACAAGTGCTGTACACGATATGCTATGGCTAGCTACAGCGCCACTGCGGCTCTGGTGTAGCTGTGTCACCTTCCTCCCTGCAACATTGGTTTTGCCTGGTGCTGAAGGGGTTTATCTCTGTGGTCTCGGAAGAAGGAAGCATGGTTTGGCGGGTGTACTCAGCTGGGGTACAGGTCGTTCCGTCACGAGGTTCCATGGTCAGATGAAACCAAAATACAGCCTTCTGGCAAGGAACACAATAGGTGGGTTTGGTGCACCCAGAGAGGTACCATATGCAAAGGTACCTCATGCCCATGGTTAAATATGTTAGTGGCTCTTTAATGTTTTCGGGCTGTTTTTCTGTCAGAGGATCTGGACATTTTGTTAGGATACATGGCATCATAGACTCTATCAATTATCAACAGAGAGTAAATGAACATTCCAACAGGTATTTAAATTTAATTACTCATCAGGGTTGGTCCTATCACAGTGCAGAGTTAATATGGAGAGACACATCTGTTTAAATGGAACTTATTTAAGTATTTTAAGTAAAATACAAATACTTGTTCATTTAAAAATAGTGTTGACACCCATGTAATTGTACATATACACTCATGAATCTGAGTTAAAAAATGAGCATGATTTTGAAACCTTAGAACTGATTAAAAAACAAGCCTTTTCTTTATTAAGTTTTCATTATGGAAATTTAAAAAAATGTCTCTGTTATTTCAGGAAATCTGTGGCACAAGGTCAGGCATTATCTGTCAACTTGTACAATGTGTTTTCAGGATGAGGGTGGCAGGTGACTACATTGTCAGAGACGTCATAAATGTACACATGACACTACATAACATAATGTCCAGTGTCCTCAAGTGATCTACAGAAATACATTATGAGCATATCTCAACAGGAAGACAGCTGTGTTGCAGTCAGCAGTTTCTGGCTATTACATCTATAGATTAACTGATATCATACATTTATTTTTTGTATATACCCTCTGTGTTATATTACTGCCTTTTACATGTGCAAAAACCATACCTGGGAACTTCTGGGCTCTGGCTACCCGGAGCCTTCCCTTGCAGGACACGGCCAGGACTGCATACTGACGTCAGCGGGAAACACCCCCATTTAAAGGAAAAATGGGCGGGGAGTGGGGCGTGTCAAGACCCCGCTCCCGCGACCCGGAGGATTCAGGTCTTGACCTGGAGACGCAGGTCTTGACCCGGAGAGTTCCCAGGTATGGCAATAACCCATCTGTTTGTCATTTCCACTTGCCAATGAGTGTTTGTTATCTCTATTATAAGACAGGCTTGGGTGACTAACTGAGTAACACAGTATGACATCACATTGGTTTCAAATGGAAAAGCTCAGCCTGTGGTAAGAGGTGGCATGTGGGGGTTGCTTGCAGGTGGATCGACCCTGTATCTCCATGAGCATCCTTCCATTGTGTCCTACGACATGTGGTAGTTGGTTACAAGTGGATGGTCCCCATATCTCTTTGCTTTACCACGGTGAGAATGAGATGAAGTGGAGGGTGGTTAGAGGGAATTGTGGACAGTGGATTTTAGGGAGGGAGAAAAAATAAAATAAAAATGATATATAAGAAAGTTATTTTTTTTCTAAATAGCATGCTCCTACAGTGCACAAGTAGAGTATGCTATTCTGGATGAATCAGTTGTCTTGCCTGATGAAGTCACTCATCAGATATGATGAGTGACAGAGCCAATATCGGAAAGTTTCAAGTGTTACATCAGATGACATGGATGTCCAGGTTATACCCCATGAGGCATATGGAACTTGCTTATTATTGTTGGGTATGCCCTAATAGGGTGGTCCCAAAACACCCCCATTTACTGAAACCTCTGATGTCACATGCAATATTGATGCCAGTGAGTTCAGACACATATTCATACTGTTTAGGCAGAAACAGATGTTAACTTCAGCAAACTATGTAAGAGAAATATTGGATATACAGTGCCCTTTACAATTTATGAGGAGAAAGACTTAAATCCTCCTTGCTGCCCCAATTAGATTGGCAGAATTGGGGTGAAATAGTATGGGAACTTGTGCTTTGCAAACCTAAAACATGGCATAACAAAACTGCCATCTAACTGTACATGCAGAACAGGAAAGAACTACACTTTCATACAATTCCAATTAAAAGTATTAAGAGACTGACGCTTTGAGGAATACACCTTTCCCATAAATTTGCAAGACAAAAATGTCATCGTTCTTACTCACAGTTATTTTCCTTGCACAATGGACAAGGTACAGATTCTACCTAAAACAGCATGTATTGTATATTATGTATTAATAGCACTTGAGCCGTAGATGGCGCTGTGCAGTTCTGACTACTGTTTGAATATGTCTGTGAAGTTTTTGGTACACTTACTGTACATGATAGAAGTCTTGTCTCTCCTTCATTCCTTCTTTTTGCTAGCTGGCTGTTCTTTCAAGTACCTGATGTGTTCTAAGCGTTGGCTGTCTTATCCAGAGCCATAGCTAGCTCCTTTTGCGCCCGAGGCAAGAATGGAAAATTGTGTCCCCGGCTATTTTTTTACAGAGGTTATTTTATTTACACTGCCCTTACACACACCTGTCCATAAACACACATATACATTTACATGCTGCCTTTACACACACCTGGCCATTAAGATGCATATAAGCATACACTGCCCTTACACACAACTGCCCATAAACACACAGATACACATACACTGCCCTACCACATGACTGCCCATTAACAAGCATATACACATAAACTGCTCTTACACAACGCTGCCTTTACACAAACATATACACATACACCAGCTTACAAACACACATATATACATATACACTGCCCTTACACGTGACTGCCCTTATACACTGCCCTTACACACACCTGCCCATACACACTGCTTTACACACGTGCCCATAAACACACATATACACATACGCTCCCCTCACAATTCCCTGCCTTTACACACACATACACACACACCAGCTTACAAACACACAAATACCTATACCAGCTTACAAGCACACTGCCCATACACACACAGCCCATACACACACACACAGCCCATACACACACACCAGCTTACAAACACACACATATACTCACCCCTCCCCTATAGATACGCTACTGTATTTTTAGGGGCTTTGTGGTGAATCATATTTCTGGCAGCAATGTGATTCACCACAGGGCCCCTAGAACGCTGGGCCCATGGGCAACTGCCCAGTGTGTCCATTGCATTTGTATGGCAACCTTAATGTTGGGCTGGTTAGATTGATCCGTGATGTCCCCAACCAGTCCTGCGCCCAAGGCAAGTGCTTCTCTCGCCTCACCCTTCCTACAACCCTGGTTTTATCCACACAAGTAAAGTCTATTGTTGCATTACCATAAGCCGCCATTGTCTCTTCTTGATACATAACCAACAGTCTCTAGGTACCACTGCCCTAACCTCTTTACCAGGACTCTGCATCAACAATAATAGAAGTAATATACCATAGCAGATTACCGGTATTAGATTTTTTGTTTCAATAATATATTGTTCTACTTTGGTGTTAACTGTTGGAGTGCTGCAACTGAGACACTGACTTAATAAAACAAGGGGAAAATAAGGGGGTGTTTTGAATTGGTACATAACCTGCACAAGAATCCTAAGTAACTATCGCATTTGTGCCCCGCAACTTCCAAGAAACATAAAAAAACTATGGGTGTGGGGTATTTTCATAATATGGCAATGATTACGTTTGGCTGGATTTCTCTCCCATAACAGATAACATGTACAAAAAATCTTAAGCAACGCGGAAGTGTTGGTGAAAAAAACACAGGAAATGATTGCTACGGCTAACTTTGGCAGTGATTACTGGCCCAAGAGCTGCATGACAGGTCTCTAAATGCTCCTGATGGAATACTCTGAGTTGGGGCTATTTTGAGCTGGGGGTTTTAGTTTGGATAACACACTAGGCCCCCTGGCAGAGGCCTCTTCTGCTATCAGCCAATGAAGTGCACCTGCACTGGTTGATGGCAGATGAGCCCCCTGCTGGCGACCAATAGAGACGCTCGTACAGACCTTTAACTCCTGACGGTGAAACCTCACCTCGGGAGACCATTAGTCTCCCTGCTCTAGGAGTTAAAGGTCTGTATGAACGATCAATAGAGTCGCTCGTACAGACCTTTAACTCCTGATGTGGAACCATTGGTCTCCCCGCTCCATGAGATAAAGGTCTGTACGAACGACTCTATTGGTCACCGGCAGGGAGCTCCTCTGCCATCAACCAAAGAAGTGCACCGATTGTGTAAGCATGGATGTGTACTTGTGTGTGCGTGAGTATGGATGTCTAATTGTGTGTGTGTGAGCATCGATGTGTAAGTGGGGTAAAATGGAGTGTTTGTTAGTGAGTATAAGCGTGTAATTTGTCTGTTTGCATATGTTTTATGTCGGGAGGAGGGGGGAAATGGGCAAAGAAGGCACAGACTAGCTGTTGAAGTTGGGGGGCCCGGGGAGAATTTTCGCATCAGATTTTATGTTCTGCCTTGACCATTTTCCATGCATGTGTTCCTATGCTCGTTATGGTCATGAGGAAATCTGTTGAGCTGAATCAGACTCTGTGATTTCTTTTTTAATAGTCATATAGAAAATTCCCATTTGTGTCACAAATACATGTGCACATGTAACACGTTAAACCCTCTACCACAGGAAATAATAGACAAAAAAAAACGTTTTCCTATTTGCTTTGTACTTATACCATTATATTAGGAGTTTTTCTATCAAGTGGGCATTTATGCATTCTTTAAAAGGTAAAAAAAATCTGATGATTTGTGCTTTCTGTGCTCCTGCTTGGAAAACCCCAAGTCATTTATACACATATACTGATTTACAAAGCATAAGCAGAGGATCATGTAAGGTTGAAAATTAATTTGTACAGCCTGGGAAGATTCTTTTTGGCCGTTCTATGTTTATATGTTAGTCTTTTACTGTCCTCTTGTGGTATTAGCTGGTATAACATTGCTTAGAGAGAGCAATGAGAGAGAGCACCACAGTCTTTAGTGGCTATAAGAGTCTCTAGTAACTGGGAAAACATGGCACTCTGTACCAGGTGGAGGAAGTAGTACCCACCTCCCCAAAAACAGAACCCCTTCCATGGCCAGGAGTCGAAGACAGGAGGCTTCCATAACACCCCCCAAAGATAGGCTAACTAGATACCAGACCTCCAACTGGTCCCTTCCCTATTGCTCTGGCTGCTGCTGGGGAGATGAGCTGGCTGGAACATCTCCCTGAGGCCCACTGAGCTGCTGGGGAGTGAGGTTGCCTACCTCCCTTTCCTATAGTCCTATTGGCTGAAGGGAGTGATGTCGCCCGCATCTCCTCCCAGAGACTCCTTCTGCCACTGGGGAGAAAAACCACCCTGTTCCTCTCACGCATACCTCCAAGATCCCAGGGCACAGAGTCTTCCTTGTGAAGGGGCAGGGCTAGCCCCAATAGCATTTAGAGGGTAAGGAGTGGAAGGAAGGTGGTTGGGGTAGGCAGGAAGTGGGCTGGGGATTGGTCATGGTCAAACACTTATCCCCTGCTTGCACAAAAAACAATTCAGGAGACCGAGGGAAGCAGGGCATCACCCAGACACGCAATGTCAGACACGCAATGTCAGACACGCAATGTATAGTTAATGTATTACATCCCCTTGGCTATATATATAACTATGAGCAAAACATACTGAAAATGGTTCAGGCGTAGGCATAAAAGTCTTCAAATTGGAGCAGCCCAGAGGCTATTTCCCTCTTTTCTACCCCTACCTTGATTGCTACAATTGAAATTTTGTGACAGTTCCATAGTATTTATTACTTTTTGTGCAGTACAAAATTCTGTACAGCTTATCTTTACTACAGCAAATGACCTTTGAAGCTGCTTCATAGTTTCGTGTGATTTAACTATTTGTATTACAGAGGATTGCCATGTTGTTTTAATCCAATTATATTATAAATCTGCTTATTTAATATTGACTTGACTTGCATGTTTTTATATGTGCTCATTATTTTAAACATGCAAAACTCCATATTTTGTGATTTGAACTTTTAGCAAGCTCCTAAGCTGCTAATCCTCTAGCATTTAATGTTTGTTTTGCTCTCCAGATCAGTTATGCCATTGACCCTTTGTATCTGTCTTTCAAATATTTGTCTAGAAAAAACTGGTTTACTGGTAAACTATAAAGAAGACATATCAAACTTTGACATGGAACTTTGACATATTTCCCACCAATATAAGAAAAATTCCGAATGATTCGACAAGTAAGAAGAATACCTGCGATTTTGTGGTGCATATTTATCTATGTACATAAATATATTGTGACATTTAATGAATTACACACAATTCACGCATGGATATTTTATTTTGTAAATACATTTCTTGTAAGTTACGTTTTTATTCGGATCAAAAAACAACATGATAACAAGATAAAGTGCAGTGTACCAAGATTTCGCGGAGGAGAAAGTAATACGACCGTACAGAGATTGATGGAACAAGTACACCAGAGTCCATAATAATATACATAAGTGCACAAAGGTACAATCAAGGTAACAATGTATCCACAGTAACGAATAAAAGCGGTAAATACATTTTTATTAAATATGAAGTCTAAGAATAAACAAGTACACACAAGAAGAAAGGATATACAAGCAAAAACCCATCCCCACCCAAAAGATATGGACCCATCATAGACCAACAAACTTACTCTAATAGATCATCCTTCCCTACTTATAGAAAGCCGGTGGGAGCCAACAATATATATCCATACAGTGCCCTCCAATAATAATGGCACCCTTGGTAAATATGAGCAAATAATGCTGTGAAAATGTGTCTTATTGTTTAACCTTTTGATCTTTTCTTTAAAAAGAAACACAGAAAAATACTCTGCTCTCATGGATATCAAACACAACATAGGTTTATCCAAATAGAAAGTGAAATATATGAATTTATATGAGAAAACTATATTTGAAATAAATTCTCAACTGATATTTGTCATTTTTAGTACACATGAGTGACTAGGAACAGGAAATCGTTCAACCACGACTTTCAGTTTCACAGTTTAACAGGGGAATAAATGCTAGTTAACACGTAGGCCAAATTCCCTTAGTCATTGATCACAGCAATGTAGCTGTGATGTAGAGGACTGCATCGGGATGTCAAAAAACTTGTAGGTGCGGGCGGTTTTTTGGGTGTTGCAGGCGGGAGTGGGCAGTCAGGCAATGTATGTGCAGGTCGCAGTAATTCCGCACACTCCTGTAAGGCTGCCTTGGCGTTTCTCGCACACAGCATCTCTTCTCTTGTTCTGCCCAGGAACCCAGCAGAGTCACATGAATTTACGTCACGTCATATGACTCTGCTCCGTTCCTGCTTCCCCTAGGTGGGACAAGAGAAGAGACGCTGTGTGCGAGCAACGCCAAGGCAGCCTTGCGGGAGTGCGTGGAAAATCTGCAGTTCAGGTAAGGGGGTGGGGGAATTTGTATGAACAAGTATGCGTGATTGAGGGAATGAATGAGTATCTGTGAATGAGGGGCTGTGACAGAAGCGGGAGCGGGCGGGATTGGACACATATGTTGCATTAGGGGGTGGGATTGGTCAGAAATGGTCGGCGGTAATGGTCAGAAATTCAGCGGGAGTGGGAAAAGGTTGTTGAACTGAAAGAGGACGTGTCTACATGTCAGGGTTCACGGAGAGAACCCCAACGAAGCAACTCACCTGAGTATCCGCCGATCGCGGCTACCAGCTCCCACGCCGCCGCTCTAACCGCCATCCCCGTTCCTGCTCCATCGGCTGCTCCTGCGGCTGAATCTAAGAGCACGCGTGCGCGCCTCCACCTTCCTTTATTCACTCCTGAATGGAGAAGGCGGGGAACGCGCGTTAACGAGCCCACGCACAGGGGTGGGCGACACCCAGTGATGGCTTTAAAAAGCAGCACTGAGTTTCACTCAGTGCTCAATTTTTGCTAGCTAGAGCTATTCGTGTTTGCTGTGCTTCGTATGTTATCCAGTTTTGACTTTGGCTTTCGTACCACTATTTTGCTGCCGTCTCCAGTCCCGACCTTTGGCTTTTTTGTACCTCGACTTCGCTGCCGTCTCCAGTCCTGATTTTTGGCTTTTGTACCACGACTTCGCTGCCGTCTCCAGCCCTGACCCTTGGTTATTTCATAACGACTACGTTTTGGATCCTGCATACTGGGTCCCTCTCCTCAACCCCGACATAATATTTGAGCCTCTATGGAACCCGCAGGATTGTCTGAGACTCTCGCTGGCCTTGCTCAGCAATTGGCCACATTTTCACAAACTTTACAGGAGATCCAGACTGAGCAACACCATTTAAGACAACAGATGCACCATCTGCAGCTACAACAGGATGCACCTGCTGAACAAGTTCCAGCCACACCTGCTACCATTGCACCTCCTATTGCTGAGGGCGCTACTGCTTTGGAACCTCAGATACCGTTACCTGAGCGATTCACCACTACTTTGCTGCCGTTTCCAGTCCCGACCTTTGGCTTTTGTACCTCGACTTCGCTGCCGTCTCCAGCCCTGACCCTTGGTTATTTCATAACGACTACATTTCGGATCCTGCATACTGGGTCCCTCTCCTCAACCCCGACACTACACTGTCTCAACAGGATGGTTTGAGTGACAAAAAATCTTCAAGGATTACAACTGGAGAATTGCAGAAGTTGTGTCTTGGGGTAAAAAAGTCTACAAAACTACAAAGATCAAAGAGTTAAAGGGGTTGAACAATAAGGACACATTTTCACAGCATTCTTTGCTCATATTTACTAAGGGTGCTAAATATAAGGTGAGGGCACTGTATATGGAGAGAAGAAAAATAAGAACAAAAAAGGGAGAAGGAGAACTGGTTCAAAGGGTGAGTGGTGGTAGGTCAGATGCCAGTTTAGGCCGGCACATGGTCTGAGGAAGAGTGTATAAGGTCTTCCATTACCCTAACCTCTGCAACCTTACCCATTCATTCTTTATATGAGGGAATGCAGGCTTTTTTCAACTAAGAAGAATTAGACATTTAGCAGCCCTAAGTAAACTGATTCGGGGCAGCGAGGGATTGTGAAAGAGCATTGCATCTGTGGGTAAATGGGGAGGGCAGCCAGACTTTGCAGAGTTGATTGTACTTGTTTCCAGAAGTGTTGGGTAAGCGGGCACCTAAACAAAATGTGTATAAAGGTACTTATGTCTTCACCACATCTCCAACAATTAGAGCCCGCACCTGGAACCACAGGCTTCTTTCTGCATTTGCAAGGCTACAAAGCATGTGGGCCAACATGAAGATCTTTGTTCATGGTTGATCTGAAAATATTTGGCCAACATTTGTTCTCATAAATACTGAAAAAGAAGTGGAGTGGACAGGCCACTAAGTGTAAGTTTATGCCTTCCTGGGAGAGGAGTAATATAGTGGACAATAGTGCAACCCCCGTAAGCACATTTTATTTATTTTTCAATTTGAACAATGCACCCTTGCACCCATCTATATGTACCAAGTATTCAATATTGTGGTACATAATGCTAACCTTTAATAAATTGATGTTGACAAGACAAAGGTTTGAATTAATCTGGATCATGACACAAGTTGTATACCCCATCACCATCACTCACACCATATAAGATATGTTCCGTTGGACAGTGACAATACTGGTAATACTGCATTAACAAGTATCTAACCCAATCTAAAGGGCTTATCACTTATCATATATGTACTCTTATTAACTTGTGAAGGACTGATTAAACAATCTGTGTTTGCGTGTGTTTCTATGTGTGTGTGTGTGTCTGTCACTATTTAAAACAATAATGGATTATGTCACAGTCACATTCTAGTTTAGATTCATAATGGAAGGAAGCTAAAGTTGGGTCCTACCAGAGCCATGCAGAATTCATATCCGTAACCTTGAAAATCCATGCATAATAAATTTAAGTACACACGTATCCTGCTGAATACAAGCTCAGATCATACCATACAATCTACTAGATCCTGCTGGATTTATGTATAATTTGTACAAATATACTGCAATTGGGGTACTACATGCAAGTATATAAATAACATGGTGTGACGGAGTGACCAGGGACCTCAGGTGGTCCGTCTCTGCCAAGACATGACCATCACAATCAGTCGGCAATATCCCCAAGCAAAGTAAAGGGATATCGCTATCCAGTACCCAAATAACCAGGCAAGACTAGTCTTTAGGTACAACAAGAGGAGAACTGATTTATTTTAGACACACAGGGCTGGATATAACCAGCAAAACACACATTAACATAAAACAAGATACTAAGATACAAACCGCCCCCTTAATCTGCATCCCAGAGACAACAGCAGCAGTAGATGAACAATACAAAAGGATCCCAAAATCCACTATCTGTTACTGGTCAAAAACAGTTACAAGGTTTGGCTAGGATAAATGTCTGTAGTGATTGGACCAGGGGGAAGGGGGGACGACAATATAGATGGTCACTACCTGGTTGCAGATCCTGGCTGTCTGCCGGAGATAACCCCTCAGCAGGTGATGAGATGATATCCTACTGGGGGTAGCCACACAAGTCTCTACAAAGCCAGGGCCCATAGTCAATAGGGAGGAGGCTAGCTCTCATGCCTCTGAAGTGGCCTCAGTGATGGAGGGTTCTGTCACACAAGGCTCCTGATCCTAATTCACACAAAAAACACAGGATCATGTCAGATCAGTAAAGCAAACAGGCTTTGTGCAATCTGAGCAGTATTTCAGTGAGAACCGTGCTACTAATGGCATATTCTTGGGTGGCAATTCCAGGAGGTGGCAGCCCCATTGCTACGAGGACAACTATGCTGTGTGTCACTGCTCCATGTGCTGATTATAGATCCAATTTGTAACCTGGCCATATAAACTTTGAAGCAGCCAGTCGGTGGCAGGAAAGTTCTCCTACTGAAAGCAATAGGAACGCTTTCCACACATGCACACAGGGGTCTGAACAGACCCCTTCCAGCAGTGTTCGCTGAGCTGGTGCTGAAGCTGATTGGACGATGTGTTTGGCTAAACACTCCTGCATGATATTTAGCTGGAGGGGGTGGAAGTGAGTATAGAGAATTCTGCAGAATCCCCCCCATGTATTTGCAAAAGGGTCAACGCAAAAATGTAGAGGGACCTTGCAGTTATCGTATGCATTAAAGTGCATATGATGGCTGGAATGTCCATTAAATACATACAATTGAGTGGAAACATCTGGTTACAGTGCAGACAATATATGACTGTATTCCAGTATGCTGTTATAGAAACTAGAGAACAGATTGCATTGATAACCATTTCATTTATTGTATAGTTACCAGATATCATGTATATTTTTACACACGATACCTGTGCACCTTGTTGCTCTTGCATGGGGTCACATGACATTAATTGATATCTCGTGACACCTCACTAGGTTCTGGTAGTAATGCTGGTAAATAGCTTTTCCTTTTCAGACGGTATAGTGTTTGTAATCCCCTTCTTTTTCTTTATTGTAAATGCACTATGGTTAGATCTTTACATTAATCCCTCCCCAGTGTGACGACAATTCCCACGGTGACATGCCTTTCATACGTTTAGAGATATGGTATAATTTTTTTTATTCCTATGTGCTAAGCTATTCATCATTAAGGTTGAGTATAAATATAAATGACCATACATTGTAAAACCAGATATCTCACCTTACAGAAACCCACATCTTCCCAAAAACATTATGCATAAAATGTAATGTCCCATTTTAAAGGCACCCTTCATTTCTTACAAGAGGACAAAAAGAATTGTCAAAAAAAACAGTTTTTACTCACATTTGTCAAAATTAAATGGATTACCTGTTTAGTTATCGAGAAATGATAGTGAAGGGGGCACTAGCAGAAAAAGATTTTAATGTCACATAAAATCTTTAGTTTCTGTCCTCACATGTATATGTACATAACCCAGGTATTGCAACTTAAATGCATGAAATCTAATTATTAAGTAGATAATAGGTAGCTCCGGCTACGTACTGGTAAAGCATAAAAACAATGTTATGTGTCTTTAAGGCCAGATAGCATACAGTATACATACTCATCATAGTTTATGATTATGACATATTTTAGTGCTCTTATATGAGATTCAACATTTTGTCACGTAGTCTAATATTTCAAGTTAAGCTGACTCAGATCCCCCGGCACACGTGAGGTTAAGCCGTGATTCTTCTCTAGGTAATATATCAGTAGATGACAGTAGGTGATTTACACATTAACCCCTTGCTGGCTAAGCAGCCAGTTATGCTGAGTCAGGTCCTCAGAAGGCAGAAGAATACAGATCCTTGCGGTAGATGGAGCTGGGGATGTGTCATTGGCTCCAAGGGAGCTCAGCCTCCTCTGCTTGGAGTGCTGCTGAGGTTATTAGGAGGCACTGTGTGTGCTGCAGAGTAGTTCTCTCCATCCTCCACTAAGGCACCTGCTGCTCAGCCATGGATACACTGCAACATGTCTTTAAAGGCACTTTTGTACATTCAACCCCAAGCTGTCCCATGGAGGTCCTTAAAGAACACATCATAGGCGTTGGCGAGATGGGCAGAGTAAGTTCTACCTTGCAGGTGTAAGGGGTAATGAAGTCTACTGGGAGATATGATTTGCTTTGCATGTAGATTGATACTTATACTGTGTCATACTATACGCATTCTATGTATCATTTCTGCTTTACTTGATATGGCGGTAGGTTCAGTTATCATTATAATAAGTACGGTATATATACGATTCATGTGTATGTTGTAGTTTTTTTATTTTTTTTTGTTTTGTGGTCATTAGCTTTGATCCTGTCATTCCCTTTATACAGACACTGAGGGCTATTAATGTATTAGATTGACACTCAAGAGTCAAGGATAGGCTGTAATTACGGTATATGTCAGACTTATCTTTTAATAAGTGACTCATTTTCCTATAATACTAATTTATCTGGGACACCGCTCAAAAGACTTAGGCGTATACTATAATTTATAATTGAGGTTTGTAAAATTAGATGATGCGCACTTGCTCACTATTACAAAGTTATATGTTATAGCCCTAAATAGTCTTAAAAGTTTGCAATAATAAAGGTATCATCTTTACCAAATGTATTATATAGATAGTAAAATTATGCCGAAAACTAAGATATTATGCATAAAAATGTGATTCTGGTGCAAAGATTTAAAAGTGGTGTTGTCACCATGGCATCTAGTGAAAGGCTTCTCTTCTCTATTGGTTGTTATGGTGATAACACTGCTTTTCAAAGAAAAAGATTTTGTAGATTATTCCCATGAACGCCACGTCTTCTCCTTGCTGTTAGCTACTCAGCTGTAAGCTATCCTACCATAAATTAGTGTATCCCCAATTACTGACTCACAAAACAGCAACTATTGAACAATGCGAGCGTGGAACTTTTAGCAGCGATATTCCATTGGTTGCTGCGGTGATTGCACTGCTTGTACCACTTTGAACGAGAATAACTTATAATATGTACCCCACTTTGTAATAACACATTCTCATAATTAGGGCCAGACTGGTGATGAGCGGGCAACCATCATACTCTGTTAATGTATGTCCATAGGAAGGCTATTGTTGGTGTTTCAAAATAGTAATTTTATTCAGACCATGTTGATCAAGATAGAAACTGGCACGTATTACGTAAAGACATAGTAAATTATTAATCACTTAACGTTTGGATTTAATACAATAAATCAGAATGTTCCTTTGGAGACAAACAATCGTGACATTGAGTCATTATATTTTGATGTTAGATGTTATATAGAAAAGAAAGCCAGAAAGCTTGGATGCAAAGTTATAGCAGTTTTTCGCATTTGCTTTAGTAACGACCTTGACAGAAGGTCAGAATTCTAAAGTTATTATTTATCAACAATTTAATTTATACAAAATACAAGGTAGGATCACAAATATTGTTAAAAAAGTAGCTAAGTTTATTGTTTAGGTGACTCACTGCATTTTAGATCCCGACGCTGGGTTAGGGAGGGGAATCTGTAAATGTGATAGGGAAATATTTTAGTAGGTTTATGTTTCAGTTTTGTGATTTCCTATGACAAAGATTGTTACAGCACAAAAATTGCTAGAATAGCCATTTAATACTGGGCACTGCATGCTGCAAAGCTGTTTTTTTTACAAATTCTGATAGCGGTGTTTAGAAAGAATGCAAGGCCCCTCTACAGCTTCTATCTGTTTGCTTACTGTAGAAATTGTCACACAATTTTGTGGGAAAAAAGTACTTGGATAAAATATATACCCATAACTCAAGCTTCACTTGCTATTTCTAGCATCTCACACATGCACACATTTACATATATTCACACTCACATGCACACATTTACATATACTCACACTCACATATACTGACACGTATACATGTATACACTCATATATACTAACTGACTGCATGCCTCACACATATCTACATTTAGGACCCCTTCCCAGATTACTTACCATTTTAGGTTCAGCAGGAGGCTCACAAATTGTAGTCCAGTGGACGGTGAAGGGTCTGTTTTCCTGCTCCCTTGTAGTCCTCAGTAATTGTGCTAGGACAGATATGGAGTGGGCTTTGAGGCAGTCAAACACTGAGTGTGAACACCTGAGTGTGATGAAGGCCGCAAGTGCCTTCAGGTTTACACGTAAGTTTTTATTATTATTATTTTTTTTATTTATATAGCGCTAACTGTTTACGCAGCGCTTAATACAATACATATATTCAAGGGGATTGACAAGACAAGAATTGACAGACTAAGACAAACCGATACATTAGGTGGAAAGAGCCCTCCTCGCAATTTTATAATCTAGAGGGAAATGGGGTGACAAACATAAGGCACAGAGAAAGGGTGAGAGGTATTGTGGGACTGTAGCAGTGACGGGGTTCTAGTTCTAGAAGCTAAGATGGTGCGGCTTCTCTGAAGAAGTGACTTTTGAGATGTTTCTTGAATGTCGGGAGGGAGGGTGAATGCTGAAGGTTCGGTTGAAGTAGATTCCAGAGTGCTTACTCATAAGTGCATTATACTCAAAAACCTAAGATTTCAAAGTATATATGATGTTGATTGAACGGCACTGGTGAATCTGTTGTTGCCATAAAAATCAAAGGAAATAAAGTTATACTGAGTATAAACTGCATAACTAAATTAATCCCATTGATTTCATCTAGGTAGTGGGAAATATTTCAGCACTTGAGGGCCCACTTTCACTTTGCAAACAACCAAGTATAGTATGACCTCATGATCTTGTTTGATCAAAGGCAGAACATTGTGAATGTTAATGAATGATAAATGTTGTAATGTTATGTACACATTTTCTGTTTTTTAGAGTGGGTCTGTCTTTCAAGCATGACAGTGAGGTCAATAGAGAGAGTGCATACTGATTAACATGATGTTCTATCAACATTGATAGAAAATGAATAACAAATATATTGGGATCTACCTATTTATCTTACTGATTCATGCACTGAGCTAACAGTTCCGTGGAGCCACAATGCATGTAACACATAATGCATAATGGAATCCCAAATGCTGTACCAAAGGAAAATGCGTGAATTTCTTATATGACCAATGTGGTAGTTTACCAGCAGATTATCTGTATATAGAATGAAATGTTATGCCTATATCCTGGTTTCCATTTTAACTTGGTGTCTACAGGGCTCATTCAAGGCTTTGGTGGGTCCTAGGCAAAGAATAGAATAGCGGGGCACCCGCCCACTGTTATCCATCTGCACCCAAGTACTACTGTTTTAAAACAAAGTACATTTTTGTTTAATAAAACAGACTTTCACCCCTGAAGCTCAACAACATAGGCTGACGCCCTAACTCACAATAACATAATACACCATCACCCTCATTCACATGCTAACACCAAATACACACATACACTCATGCTAACACCATACATTTACACACTTTATAACATCTTATAATAACAGACACATATGCTTATACCATACACTTATGCACAGGCATGCTGACCCCATACACCAATACATACACACTAACACCACCTATGCTAATGCCATACAGTAATACACACAACACCATATGCACACACGCTAAAGCAACACTCTTAAATGCATGGATACACTATCCAACAACATATACTAACACTATATACATATACCATACACCAATACATACACACTAACACCACCTATGCTAATGCCATACAGTAATACACACAACACCATATAACCATATTACACACTTTATAACATCTTATAATAACAGACACATATGCTTATACCATACACTTATGCACAGGCATGCTGACCCCATACACCAATACATACACACTAACACCACCTATGCTAATGCCATACAGTAATACACACAACACCATATGCACACACGCTAAAGCAACACTCTTAAATGCATGGATACACTATCCAACAACATATACTAACACTATATACATATACCATACACCAATACATACACACTAACACCACCTATGCTAATGCCATACAGTAATACACACAACACCATATGCACACACGCTAAAGCAACACTCTTAAATGCATGGATACACTATCCAACAACATATACTAACACTATATACATATATATATATATATACACTAAAATATCAGCTCTTACAGGATACTTTATATCCCTTTAAGCAGGCGCATTAAACTTAAACAAAAACAGAAATTAGTGTTTACGCAAAATATGAAACAACTATACTTTTGGGAATATGTTAATTAAAAAAAAATAATTAATTGCCTAAGAAACAATTAAAAAACATGCCGTGAGTCTTAAGTAAAATGGTGGCTTATCCATGTGACTCTGGTAACACTGATCATTTCACACTTAATGTTTCAAAGACACATGCAAGGCATGGTTTACAAGCAATAAGAAGCAAAACAACATCAACCATATATATTTGTTAAAGGGGGACAAATATTTTTCCAACCGCTGTTGTTAAAACACAACATAATTGTCATAATGAGAACAGTCAACGACCCCAGGTTTGACACACAAAGTACAAGCTGATAGTACTCATGGGTTAAGCTAAGCTACCTGATACACAACCTCCCCCCCAAATATTGCAGTTGGTCTGTGATGTCCCTCTAATATTACGACAGAGACCTGTTACTGTGAATATGGAAGTTAATGCTTGTTACATACATAAAAGTATACCTTATTCATACATTAAAATGAGATATCTATCTGCAATTTTCCTGTTTACATACATCTGCACAAATTTGTGTATAAAGGCAGATAAAGCCAACAGGTGGAAAGTTGTCTTTTAACGTTAATAAACACAAATACGTTTCAGTTGGGCTATCCATTTTAATAATATTTAAAATGGGTAGAATAGATGGGCCGAATGGTTCTTTTAATCTGCGATCAAATTCTAATTCTGTACCATTTATTAAATATTTATTGATATGATTACAACATGTTACAGGCAAGGGAATAACACACACACATTGTTTTTGGCGGAATGGAAAAAAAAAAACCATTACCAATTCATACAGTGAAATCAGATAAGGTTTTGACTCAGATGCAAACAAAAATAATTTTTTGCATTCAACAATTTTAAACCATTACACTAATATATATATTATAATGTGTAATATATATATATATGTATACTATATATATATATATTATATATATATAATATAATAATATATACACATGAATGAATGGAAAGTGGATTATTTAAATGAATAAAAACTTGTGATGCTGCCTAAACCCACACGGTCCATGACAATGAAATCATGAGGAAAGGGAAAGTTTGAGGATTGCCTATGTAGCCAGATACAATGTTGCAATTTTTGAAATATACCATAGGAATTATGCATTTTTGTAGTTCCTGTATTTATTTCTGTCCGAACTACTTTTTTATGTGCAAACACATAAAGCATATGATGTGTCTCATGAACGATGGCAGGGGGTGATTCATAATGGAGTCATGAGCCTAAAATCTGTCAGGATGAGCAGGTCAGTGACCTGTGTGCCAAACTGCTAAACTTGCTATTTTGACAGTTATCAAGATGTAGTTAGTTATAAAAAAAAATCCAGCCTTTTTGATGCCCTAGCTTTTTTGCTATCATAGCTGTGACTTTAGAGCTCTAATGCTCGGAAGGAGGCAACCATTGCCTATGCCCACGCTGTAATAAAAAAAAAAGAACTTGCAAATAGTAAAATATATTATATTTTTAGCATTAATAGATTTTATCAATTCATAAGATATTAAAATATAACATTTCTTTTGAAAAATACCAACAGCGATGAAGTCAGCATTAAGCAATGGATAAACATAAGTGAGTTACTTTCAATGAACTACAGCCTTTAATGTATAAATCGTTAGGACATTAGAATGGATCCTGCGTATAGATCATTGCATCTTGTAATAAAAATAGTGGAAAAAATCTAAGCTAAAAAGATGGCTTGTGCATTCTCCAGTAATCTTGATACTTTTTACTCTGGATCATATTTAGGCTTTTTATATGATGTAATAGTATGAAAATATGAAGACATAATTAAAGAGCATATCACAGGGAGATCTGTGGCATACACAGAAGCAGCAGTGAATTGGGGTAGTATATATATATATATA
>VKOC01005289.1:0-14979 GCA_009364415.1 Spea multiplicata | reverse complement strand
GATCTTGGCTATAAAGAAATATACTCACAATGAATGTTTGCATTCTAATTTGTTCACCTTAGGGGTAACACAGCCTGATGCAGCCAAGTACACAACTAACACGGCATCTTATTGCATGTACTTACTTAAAAACATCGGAAGGGGCCTCGTGGTGCCCCCACAGCGCAGCGTACTAGGCAGTCGCCTATGTTAGATACAGTATTTCGAGTATAAAGAAACACGGACTGTTTGCTGAGTATCGATTGCTTTTTAGAACTTCTGAGTGTTCATTATAACATACTTTATATAATATACTTTGAGCTACTTTGTCCTTCAATTATACCGCAAGATAATTTCTATGTTAAAAATGTATCAGCCTTTTTTATCTGCACTATTAATTTGCAAAGACATTCATTGATTTTATTAACAATGAACTAGGCAGGACTAGTTTGCTTTTTACTCGTATAGTTCTAAGGAGCACCAACGCGTTCGAGAGGCTCTATCATTCTAGAGAGACTGATTGCTAATAAAGGCGTCTTTTAAAATTCCTGTTCTTGATTTAACCGCTCATTAATAGATTAAAAGAAAAGGGGCACAAAAGTCTATGTTTTCACCATATTCTAATATAATAAACGCTGGATACACAGGTCAATATTTTAACAGAACTGTCCAAGTTAATTAAAGTGCAGTGGGTGCACATGTCATTTCCTATTAACTAATTCCTTGTGAAGGGTATATTGTACCCTAAATGCTGGTGGTTTTTGGGGGTACCATTTCTTGACATCAATCATAATTCCTCTTTTTTATTTTGAATGTATCCAAACAAATGATATATTCTTTTCTCAAGCTCTGCTTACATATGCTATAGATGTTAATAAAATAACAGAATTGTTTTTTTGATTGTGTTGCAATTGTTGCATATCTGAAATATGTACAGGAGATTTTGTTAGATTATATAAATATATATTTAATATATATATATATATATGGAAGCTCTGGATTTCAGACAGAGGCTTTCGAAAATCAGAGCTGAAAACCAGGTAATAACACAGGTTTCTTTTCCATTAGCGCAGTCTGTCTGTCCATGAGCACTTCTTCTTGATACAGAAGATGAGATTTGCCAAAATATATAAAAAAAACACAAACCTAATTTACTTGTAACATATTGCTTGACAGTGTTCTCAAATGGCTGCAGTACCACAAACAGCCAGATGGGGTGCTAGATCACCGGGATTTACGGTACCTCCATCGTGCCACGGGACAGCTGATTTTGCCGCACACCCTTCCTTTTACATGTTGTTTGGTCAACATTAATAAATGATTTACTGATGTTTACGTCCTCACTCCAATATGAAGTTAGGGGTTGGATGAGACTGAAGTACAATGATGACAACTTCAACTTTTCTGTTGGTTTTTCGGTAGTTTAATAATTTGTAATTAAATGAATACTCATTATTGGCACAAACTCAAAGCCCACCCAGTTCTGCAGGACCTTCGTCTTTAATAGACGAAGAAGTGTAAGAAATAAGCCGGTTGGAAGGATGCTTATCCTCTTCTCCTTAATATATGTGGCTGACATCACAGCTCGGTGCCCTGTGTCTCAATATGTGAGGACAGATGACAGAGAGAAGGAACAGAATCTACTGCTGTCCAAGGAGACACTTACGTATAGGGGTCGCTGGGGTCAAAGGGCTTTTTCCATTGGGCGGCAGGGGCCAAAAGGCAAGGGCACTAGAGGGCACTCTTATAGTCACCCCCGCATAAATTCAGATTCTAAACTCTGTAACAACCCGGCAGGAAAGGTCAGCTGAATCCTACGTGTTTTTTTCTTAGGCATAACCAAGAAGAGGAGAGCGAGTTCACCAAAGAGAAAAAAAAGGCTTGCAAATTATCATCATCTGGGTTTTAGCAAATAGACCCCTAGAGAATGGTAATTGTTGGGTATTTTTAAGTTACTATGGGAACGCCACCAAATATTGTCATGTTAAAACAGCGATGGAAACATCAGATATTTAGCAAGGTGGATGATCTTTCATTTCATGTAACATTAGACTGCATTTCATGTATTTATAGAACACTAGCGGGTTCTGTGGATCTATTACAATAGGGGGAGGTTAAAATGAACAGTATAACATTTAAGTATATACAGCAGCGACAAGGGATTACGATGTACAGGTACCGACACTGGTCTTGTGAGCTTGCAGTCTATTAGGAGGTTAAGAGAGACCTCCTTATTTAAAATGTTCACACATCAGCTGTTTTGTAGCACAAAGCTAATTTAAAGCAAGGTGTTCTATACATAAAGTATTAAGCGTGAAAAGGGGGAAGGGCAGCACCCCCTACATGCCCCTGGACCTGCTAATTTAACAATTATGTCCCCAAACTTCAAGGACATTATGGAAAGTATCTCTGGGCCTGTGTTCTATGTCACCCTGGTATGAACTGTTACACATTGTAATAATGGTCCTTTTTAACACAAACTGGCCCATTTGCCCCAAGACCCCAAAATTGGGGTGAAAACCCTGAAATTTCGCCGACCACGGCTGGGACTTGTGGAAGGCACCTTATTTCCTGATTACGATATCTTTAGAGGAGATTGAAAGCTCTTTTTTTGTCAATTCTAATTTTTTTTCATCTGTCCCAAGACCAGATTCCCTCTTCTTCTTTTTTTCTCCACCATCCAGCTTCCTGCGACCCAGAAAAAAAATCGCAAAGAGGCAACGCAGGACCAAGGACGGAATAAATTGCTGTCGCCCGTGGCTCTCAAAGGGTTAAACTTTCTCGACAACGCTATACGGTTTCAAGGCAGCCTGCCCGGTGGAGATGTACGGAAACCGGGAGGGTGCCATTAAGCAGCCGGTGGTTTCCGTGGCCCGTAGGAATCACCTGGCTGTTCTGTCCCTCCAGCCCTTATTTTTCCCGTTCACCCCCCCCCTCCGCTAAGTCATCGTTTTGCGTACTCTGGCTCACCACACGTATTTTATTTCCTAGCTAAACAGACCTGTTTCAAATATTGTTGGCGTTGCTATGGTGACGTTTCTATTTTGGGTGTGGATGTTGTCATGTCCTGGCAGGGTGTGCCGTGACCAGGGAGTGGGGAAGAGGGGGGGAGGGGTTGCTAGTTACACTCGCTGCCGCCCGCCGGCGTCTGTCCATTAATAGTACATGCGAGACAGCTGTCTGCGCCCGTCTGTCATTCATATTCCTGGCAGAGCCCTTCTATCCGTCACATGCTAGTCTGAGCAGCTCCCCCTCACTCACGCTCGTCGTAAATCCCTCTCGGTTTAAGGGCTGTTGTGATCGTCGTTCCACGTGGAGCCCGCAGCGTCCGTGCCGCTCGCTTCTCTGGTGTTAGCGTGTCTCCGTGGCTGTTACAAACTGCCTTTCATGGGCTGACTTCCTCGTCATCTACTACAACTGGGCACGGGGGGATAATATATATGGGTGGGTTTGCCGTTTGTGTGGCCAGGATCACATTTTATGGGCCCTTTCTGCATTTGTTATGGGGGCCGGGGAGGGGTGAAGCGGAGGAAACGTACGTCTTGGCTAAAATCATATAATAAGGCCCTGAATGTGTCGCTTGCACCTGGTTGTGTCGCATGCATTTGGATCGTAGATGTCATTCCAATGTACGGTGACTTAACGCGGAACGCCGGACCCTCCCTGCATGCTGTGCTGAGGGTCCCTGTTCTCGATGTGTGTATCCTGTCTTGGATCTGAAGAACTTTGTCTTGGAACACGTTGCCGCACATGTGCGAAATCAATACTCCGTAATATCTGGCTGTATTAAAGGGACACTCCTGCCGTCATATGCACTTTAATGCTGAATGCCCCCTTTTCCTTTTCGATAAAGGGATGAAGCAGGATACCCCTCTATGCATTTGCCCTCCTTCCCCATCCCCCAGGTCCTTTGCTCGCAGAAGATGTGTTGGGCTGAACACATCTCCTGCTTGACACTGTGCACACGTGTGTTACACTCAACCCTACCAGCTCACGCGAGTGGTCGAGGAGGTCTAATGAGACTCCTCAATTTCATGCCCAGAAATCGGTCCCGATGATGTCATTAAGAACACATTACTACCATTAAAAAACCAAACCATGGAGCTGCAGCTTCTCTTAAAGATGAATATTTTTATTTTTGTTTCCACGCTGGTTAATGAATGCATGCTAAAATATTTACAAAGTACCATAATACTCAGCGAGGCTTAGTGGGACACTATAGTGTCCCTTAAAAAGTGCTTTTTCCAGAAATCCGTAGTTGTACCCTCTAAGCAAATAAACCAGATCTGTCATTTTGTTCTTTCCTCTGAAGATGCAATCAACTAAAAACAGCACAGAAACTTTCAAGAAGCTTTTTTTTAGGTTGGTAACAACGTATCAGGGCCTGCATTTGTCTCCAATTAAATGTTCCTGACACAAATTATAAAAGAAGCAAAATTTTACGTGATTAAAGAGTTATTTCTGGGAACGGTCTGAACATCATCAGTACTAGGAATTGTTTCTAGTGTTGCATTTTGTTACATTCAGCAGAGTAGGTGGAACAGCAGCTTTAATATGCGTATGTCCCTCTCCGAGTCTCTGCGTTAGCGTTCTCCCGTCTCTGACTGCGTTGCCTCCTGGCATTCTAAATTCTCATTTTCGGTAATCCGCTCACGGAACCAAACCACCCTAAAGACAATGTTTTCCACTCTGGGTATAATGAGTCACGGTGTATACTTTGGGAACACAGTACATTATCCGACAATTAGATGATTGTTGGGTTGCCCGCCATTTCATGGATAAATCTCTCCGTGGGCCGTGTCCTTTAGGGTCTTTGGCTGCCTGAAATGTCACGCCGTCCTGCGTAATGGGCCTTTGGGGACTTTAAAGATCTACATTTAAAGGGGAACTGTTGCCATCATTGGTTAACTACCATAGCTTTATTGTATTCATTTATTTCAACTACCTATGGCTGGTGTTTGTTGTTTGTCGGTCACTGTATTGGTTTGTAAGGAAAGCTGATATCTGAGTCTAAAAATGGCTGCCTGAACCAATCAGCAACCACCAGCAACCAAACAACTGGGAAGATAATTTAACGGGAATTAATAATGAAGCAGATCCCAAGAACAGGAAGTTATGATGGATGCTACCATGTTCTACACCCGAGGGGCTTTCTGTGACGAGTATATTGTTGGTTTGAATTGGTACTCACTATAAGTTTATTTTGTGCGCTGGACTGTAAAACAAAGAAATTGTAAATTCTGACTTCTTGGAAAGGGTGGATAAATGGGCAGGAGAAAGACTTTTCTCCCAAAGAGGGACACATGGGTGGTATGTTATGTTTTCATACTCCTCACAAGTTGTCTCTTGTTACTTGTTCAGATCTACAAGGAATAATTTATTGAAGACAAGTCCTTTATCTCGAGGGGGAACAAAATAATTTGCGGTTTGTTGCACAAGGTGAGAGTATTCCAGGAAATTAAAAAAAAAATCTGCTGAAAAAAAATGAGGTAATAAATTTATTGTGTATTCTCCGCTATGGAAGACCTCTCTACTCTTTAAAGAACGTCTGGATAACCACAGAGAGGAGGGCATAGAAGAGATAGCCAGGTTCACCACATAACCATAGAGTCACGGCGTTAACTAAAAGCAAAGTTGGGATGGCCAAGTACACTAATAGCCACAAAGGGGCAAATATCGACGTGGGGTTCCTCTTCTCCCCTGCTTTCAGCAGAAACACATCTACAAAGGTCTGGTTAGACAGTGAGGGTTACATCATAATCATTCGCTGTCCATACAAGAAGTATTTATTTTACATATATTTTATTAAAAAAAATTCTAGAAACCTCAACGTAGACTGTTTGTCGCAGAAAAGGAGCAAAACCCAGGGGATATTTCTCTGAAGGTACTTGGGTACCGAGACCTTCTATAAAATCATAATATAATTTGTGATAGTTATAATAATAGAATGGAATAATAAGGGAATAATAATAATAATAATAATAATGGAACCTTTTATTCCAAAATCTTTCCCCAAAATTAAGCAATGTTACAATGTTCAAGAATACTGTAATCAAGATGTCTGTGCAGTCTAGAACATGTTCAGAATTTTCATATGTTTGTTATTACTAATATCTCCCTGCCATAATCATTAAGTTAATTAAACGCATATATTTCATATGTCATACATTTCCAGAGATTAGCCCATTGCTACAAACGACGGGCGGGCTCTCCTATCGCTTTAAACGCAAGACAAAAGGATTGTCCTCGTCTGAACTCAGAAAAGGTTGATTTCTGGATGTGTTCCAGCTCCGGTTCGAATCGCTTCTGTAAGACATACCTGCCAAAGAAAAAGTAATACAACAGGACTTTAACCGAGGACAAGGAAATACGAGTTATATCACATAGTAGCCCAAAATGTCCCAAACCCATGCTCGGAACCCCCACACAAAGTTCTAGTTAGAACAGTGTCATATACTCATACCCTGCAGACCACCATAGTCTAGATCGAGTAAATAACCCGGGTATAAATTAATAACAAGAATGGTTGCCCAATTTTGAGCAGCCGGGGTGGGCAATGACCAGCCTAGTGGCTTTAGCGGAAGCAGAGGAAACCATTATCACATATAAAAAAAAACCTCTTCTCTCACACTTCTCAGTATTTTTTTAGGAAATATTAAAGCAAATCAAAGGATAAACATTACGGGAACAGGGGAATCGATTTCTCTCCAGATTCCGGAGGAAAATATTCATTCTCAAAGAAAAACAGAATGATTCACGAGGCCGGGTGACCAAAGATCTCAAATGCCAAAAGCTAACCGGCGAAATAAACCATTTCATATGGATATCTGCGAGAATAAATATTTACTGCTAGGAGATAATGGAGTATTATAAATCCCAAAGCAAACGGCGTTCTAAGAATCAATACGGCGAAGCAAAGACCTTGACAACGTCGGTCCTCGGAGGTTCCTCGATATATCGAAAAAGGGTAGAAATATAGAATCTGATGACGGATAAGAAAGACTCAAACCTTAACCAGATCTTGGTCTTGTATTAGATCAAGAAGCCATGTAATAAATGATGTGAATCAGTGGAAATGATTTAAATAAATTAAATAACCCACCCCACCCCCTTTGGAAAACATTCTAAACTCCCCTCGTTATGCCATGCACCGAAACATCAAACATTGGAGGAGCAGGACCAACCTGAGAAAGTTGGAGGACCGACGGAACGCGTTGAGATATTCAATATACAAATATTATATATATTATATACGGCTGTTTGCATCAGTGGACATCATTATCTGGTTTCACGCTTTATTTATCCTGACTATGTAAATACAGTACTGTTTGGAATTATAGTTTGTGTGGTTTTCACACTTTGGAGTTTTGTGTTTCTCCTCGTTTTCTGAGTGCTTGCTGCGATCTGGGAATCAGATCACCATACCTGGGAACTCCGGGTTTGGCCCAGAGAACTCCAGGTGAAGCACCGCTTCTTCGGTTCTCCAGGTCAATACCCGAATCCTCCTGGGGTGTTTTCTGCAATGTCAGGGGGAATGCCCCATCTGGTCCATCAGTTGGCAGTCCTGGTCGCGTCCCGCAGGGGTAGGTTCCGGGTAGCCCACAAGCCCCCAGGTATGCTGATCATTGTAAGTATGGGGTATTAAGTATTATTTACACATTTATCATTACCTTAAATGAAAAATATTACACTATACGATTTTCTTTTTCTTCCCTGTATGCTCCTGCGCCTCCAATGTTTTGTGACTCAGAAGCCGTATGCCTATCCCATGCATGCTTAAATTCCATCGCTTTATTAAACTCTACTTTTACTGGGAGGCTGTTCCACTTATCTACGACCCATTGTTCTAACATTTCTCTTCCTTTGAAACCAGCTTCCCGTCTGGTTCTTTGTTAAATCCTTTTAATCCCTTTATTTAAAGCTCTCCTCCAAGCGATACATATTGAGATTCAAGTGAAGCAAGTGAAGTGATGTAAGAAGCTCGCTTTGTCTGAGATACATTTAGTAACTATCATTATGCTATGATTCGTTACGTTTAGGAGATTTAAAGGGGCCGGATCACCATACATGTGTAATATTAGCCAACATTCCAAATGACCACAGAGGGACATTTTTGTTTGGGGGGTGTGGTTAGAGGTGTGGCTAGGGGTGGGGCCTTAGAGAGACTTTTTGTGGCTTTTATTACGTAGAATTAAGAAAAAAGAATGATGTACTTTATTTACACGGCTCGATTTAAAAACGCTCCCTATTGTGTCTTTAAGGGCTCTAGGACAGGGGCACTCGGGAGGTATGCATTAAGCACGTCACAAATTTAAAAATGGTTAATAAGAATTTTTGGGGAAGGTTAATTTTTTTAGGGGAAAAATGGAAATTCAGTTCAGTGACCTTCTTTCTAAAAGCCCCCCACCCCGTGCCATTTACATTCCTGCCACCACGTCTTCTCCACCCCGAACGTGAGCCTTTTGACCCTTGCTATGGCCGTGATAGGGTTAAGCAGCCCTACATGGAATGAATGGCCGTTTTCAGTAGCCGAGCGTCACGTCTTGGCAGTTTTAAGGATTCATTTCCTGCTGTTTGAAAAAAGCCAACCTTAATTCTAAGTTTAGCTCAAGGAAAGCAAAGCAGTCTTTAATTTAAAACAAAAAAAAAATCAAAACAGCCCAAGAAGTCCTGGGCTGACATCAGCACTCTGAATAAAGCCGCCGAGCCCACGGTACGGCGATGCAGGCCTCCGTGTGTGCACGGCGCTGTACACCGAGGACTCAAACAAAGAGAGGCCTTCACGAGCTTTCCGTAACACAAACACGCAGTCCCGCTAACTCCATTGCCTGTCTTTGTTTATAACATGTGGGATACAGTAAAAAAAAAAAATGACCACATTACCAAAACGGGACATTTTTGGACAATTATGAGTCATGGGAAATACACAGGAACTGAAAATTCTTTTTTAGGATGGGAAAGATTTCATAGCTTTTCCATATGCTCTCCGCTGACGCACCCCTCCCAATACCTCAAATGGATCCTGTGCCAATACCCGTCCTGCTTTGTAACAAACACATGGGGCGTTTGTAAACCCTGACGCTCTATGACCACCGCTCTCCATCTTAAAAGGGGATAGTATTCCAAAAATATTAACTATACTGTATTTTGTATTTTATGTAAACATGTGCTTTTGCTCACAGTATGCTATGGTTGATATCCCTGCTTGAATTCAGGTTGAAATGTAGAATTGGTATAGTTATGGTGATGTAAAACCTCTCATTGAATTTTGGTTTCATGCATACTATGACATACTTTGGGCTGCAAACTCCCCTGCCCCTCTTTCCTTCCCTGATGCCCTTCTTTTCTAGTTGCTTGTAATGTTTGCTGGGTATGAGGGTAAATAAAATTCATTATTCTTTAATTCCCTCAGTTACATAAATAGTTAACAATAGGTCACAAACTCACATCCCTCATCATACTATTTCTAGAGTGTAAGCTCCTTTGATCAGGGCCCTTGTCGCATTTTGCTTCTGTAAGTCCAAATTGTTCTGTGACCCACTACGTCTTATGTTCTGTTTATTCATTGTACAGCGCTGCGGAACATGGCGGTGCCGTATAAATCAATAAATAATCATAATAGGGCCAAGGCTTTCTAGCTGGGTTATAAGGAAAGACGCTCCAGTCCTGTAATATTTCCAGGTCATTCATAAATATACTCGAGAATTTTCGGGGTTTGACCCGGAGTCTCCAGGTGAGGTATGGCATGCTCCGGGTCTCAGGGTCAGTTTCTTCTTTCCATAGTCAGGGGGGCAATGTTTGGACGCACCCATTCGCTACCCACTTCCTGCCTACTCCCCGCCCACTAAAAGCCATCTAGGGCTTGCCCCGCCCCACGCGTTGACATGACTATTCCTGCTCCCCTGTGCCACTGGCGGTCTCAGCTGGTATATAAACCATTGATTATTTCTAAACATGGAATTAATTCCTTCGGCTAACAAATTAATTCATCCCGTGGGTGTTGTCATTTTTTCAAGAAAATCATATTTAAATAAAATCAAATTAAAAAAAGGCCTCTCAAAATTATTGGTTGACTTCCGCATTTATCCTGTAAATATATTCTCCCTCCCCAAACATCAGTGTTGTATATGAATTGATCTCTAAACACAAGCGCCGGAACAGTTAATAGTTTTGACGCTGGGGGGGGGCGGTCAGGGAGGGGAAAGGAGGGATGTTTTTTTTAAAGTGTTATTGAATTTCCAGGGAATTTAAAATGATGCAATTTGCATAATGTCGAACTTTGCCGCTATTTAGATTACACATTTACCCGCAGATAAAAGATAAATTATTTGCCGCCCGGGGACGCTTCGGCTCTCGGCGGTTTGTCATAAAGACGAGCTGCGAACGTCTGTTTGTAATTATCGCGCATCTTTCATGACGATGTTCGCACCTGTGGATCATCGTGATCGCTTACTTGTTTTTATAGAAATAACAGGGAGGCGGCAACAAGCATTTTGGGTTAACAACATACCCTGGGAAGGGGCAATTTAAAGGGGCAGAAATACAAATGGGGGGCTAGTCTATCATCATGTGCCCTGTGATTCTCTGCCTTGTAATTCTTGCCGCTCTCCATGAAACACTTTTCGTTGGAAAACGGGAAAGAATAGGGGTTTATACAGAAAAATAAAAATAGAGAATGTTCCTTCAAAACAAAATAGCTTTTTTCGCAGCTCTTTGTAAGACATGTCCAGGTAAACACATCATATAAAAGAAAAATGGCCATATGTTTTAAAGTACACAACTGTGTACATAATAGATACCTGCCAACAGTCCCGAATTTGCCGGGACTCCGACCCCATTAGCCCGTCCCAGGATTCAATCTGGCTGAGACTCACACATTTTTACATTGTGACTCATGCTAATGGCAGCTCTCCGAATCGTTGCTTAGGACGTGGGGCTGTCAATCAATGTTCTTCCAGAACATTCACCAGACACAGATGGAGACTTCCCATCCCAAGAGTTTCTTTAATACATTAGATATTGTTACAATAGTTCAGCGTTTACATCTCTGGTGCCTTTTCCTGTATCATAGAGATCTGGAGGTCTTGCTGCATGGCTGTCCTTGATAGAAAGCACCATAGAGAAGCTAATGAGATACAAATGGGCATTAGGCAAACTCCATGATACCTCTCTATCATCATTTCCAGGGCTGGAAAAGAGATGACTAAGAGGCTCCGGCCCTTTAAGGTCAGTGGCCATTAAATGACGTACGTTCCATCATGAGTTGGATACACGTTTCCACAGCGTTTTTGATACTTTTGCGGAGCTGAAGTATCAGTAAGTTTGTGGTCCTATCAGCCACCGACCCACCATAAATTTGCCCAACGTGCCAATCCGGGCCTGATCATTAGCTATGTTGACCAAAAACAGCAATATCTTATATTTCCAAAAATTAAATGCCATTACATAAGTTATGGTGAGCAAAGGTGATGGAAAACCCTTCCACTAAAAGGAAGGGGGTAGTAGTTGACCTTATTTGCATGCGCCTACCCAGAATCCCCTGTGGTTTTGGCAGCACCATGAGATTTCTGAGGGAAAAAACAAGCCTTCTGGGTTGTCCGGTGTCTGTAGATGAGTGTTTAATAATAACGCTTCTACTACCCCAAAAAATGTAAATAAAAGAAAATGTGTACTGTTTTTAAATGTAAATGTAAAGGGGGGAAAGCTGGGCTTCCTCAGATTAAGGACTTAGTCTAGTAGTGTCTACATGCGCCAAACATTAGGAAGTAGGGGATGGATGCTGACAATTCTCCGCCGACGGTCAGCGAAGTCGTTTCAGGGACTGACAAGTATAATTATACCAGCGTAACGTGAGCCAGAGCAGGCTGGGATTACAGGCGTATTGATAGCCGTTCCTCAGCCTGTAGCCCAGCGTCTGGCTATGTGTGAGGTTGTGCCGTGTTATCGAGCGCGCGGCTCGTGTTTACGTCTGGGATTCTGGATTCTTTGCAGGCTCTGGATGCTTTTATTAGATCAAAATGAAAGCGCTCGGGTGATCTCAAGGACGGAGGGGGTCTGTTACTCAGATGTGGGGGTCTGTCCAACATCACGCACAGAAAATGACTTATTTTTCTCGGAGTAAATTAAGTTGATTACTCCACTGCTGTCTCCTTCAATCTGCGGGCCTCGCTGAGATTGGGTTTTTTTGTGCTTTAAATATTCCGCGTACGTCTCTGAATTATCGGCCTCATTCATGCGCTGCGTGCCACCTCTGTCCCATTTTGTTTATTGCCTTTTATTCCATTGTTACTATACAGATCATTATATTGCTTTGTTTAACTGCAGATGGTCCAACGGGCAGCCATGTCCCCAAAAGCGGGACACAGGTAGAGCTTGGCGGGACAGTGGCATAGAGTGGCAAAACTGGGAGAGCCACCTGCCCCCCACCCCATGCGCCTCTATCCTTTCTAGAGGGTCTCTGGATATGATGTCATAGTAAAAGAAGTGCAGCACGGAAGGAAATTCACTTGGGACGGTCATCCATAGTGTTAATGGGGCCTTTAAGCATGGAACCCAAAAGGCGATCAGGTTCCCTGTCACGCCTCCCACCCCCGGACCTACCACCCTGGGCCAGTTGGCCTATGCTGGATTTTCCACTATATATATATATATATATATATATATAATGTATAAGGATAATGTTCTATTAAATCCAACATTTTTATAAGAATGATTCATCAAAAATATCGCAACAATTTTCATAAAAAAGTCCCTTACGTTGTTGCGTCTGTTTTTAAATGATACATCAAGGATTATCCTAATAACCATTTTCGCCATAAAACATGTTAATTCAATACTTTGGGTACAGACAATTCACAATTAAAGCTAAAGTAACAAAAAGTGAATAATCGGAGTGTGTGTCATATCTGACTCATTGGCATTAAAAAAAAAATAAAGCAAATAGTTACATTAGTTATATATTACCACTGGTATTATGTAAACAGCAAAAAAGATCAATTCAAGTGGAATTTTCCCCCTTTTGCCTTCAAAGTTTGTTATTTTATAAAAAAAAAAATTAGTATTTTGACTCATTTCCATAATTTTTATACAAGGTTGCTTAAAGGGGAAAAACATCTTCTCCCTGAGCATAACCCCCAGCCATACCTGGGAACTCCCCAGGGCGAATAACCCCCAGCGCGGTATACAGTAATAACCCCCAGAGCTTTATACAGTAATAACCCCCCAGCGCTGTATACAGTAATATAACCCCCAGCGCTGTATACAGTAATATAACCCCCCCCCAGAGCTGTACACCAGTAATAACTCCCAGCCGCTGTATACATTAATACAACCCCCCAGCGCTGTACACAGTAATAACCCCCCCCAGCGCTGTTATACATTTATACAACCCCCCAGCCGCTTTACACAGTAATAACCCCCCCAGCCCTGTACACAGAATAACCCCCCAGCGCTGTACACAGTAATAACCCCCCAGCGCTGTTACACAGTAATAACCCCCAGCGCTGTCTACAATAATAACCCCCAGCACTGTATACAGTAATAAGTTAACCCCCCCAGTGCTGTACACAGCGCTGTCTACAATAATAACCCCCCAGTGCTGCATACAGTAATGTCGGTCAAAATTCTGTTTTTTATGTTATTTTGTACATGGTGGCCGCCATTGTTGTCAGTCATGTGATAGTTTGGTGGATGTCACTGTGTCCAGCTGGATGGTTGAGACTGAGCCCTTCTATTGTATACAATTCCACAGTCGGTATGATAAGGAGTCGGGGTGTTTGTTTAGTAGATTGGGGCTCAGATAACAGAGTGAGAACTCCTACAAATGGCTGATATGCAGCTGAGTGAAAAGAAAAGAATGCCGCCATTACATAAGTGATTACATCACAGTTAAAGGGCAGGCGTTTCCAGTAATTCTGTACAATACGTTATATCATGTGATCGAATACCGCTGGCCAGGCGGACTCATAGCCTGAATGGACGCTGATCCACGGGGCCTCGTCTGCGGACAGATGGGGCAGATTAGTCATAATGTTGCATGGTAATAATGTTTTTTATCCGTGAATATAAATAATGCATTCCTCAGTTTGTGTGTAATCGCCTCCGTCACCATCCGTCCACACACCGCTTCCCTTAAAACAGAGAGCTTTGAACAGAAGCATCAGTGGATTCCTCGTCGGAAACAAATCGATTTATTACTCGGTACCTATAATCCCTACCAGAAGTGAACCCCAGAGCCCCCAAATGCCCCATAGGTGCTTCTTTTGTATACAATTTAAATTCTAGGGTTTGCTTGTGTCATATACATTCTGTTTATATATAAATGGATTAATCTTATGTGATATTGTGGTCTGGCTCAACAATGGCAGGAGCAGTCTGAGTAGTAAACAACAACATTTGTGATGATAAATCCGTCATTTTTTTTTTTTTGGAACACAGTAGTGATGGGAGTGATGGGAGTGATAAAGGAGTGATGTGAGAGATAAAGGGCCTCTGTATGCCTATGAAGATATTCCATTAAAAGCCAGCCGTTTCAAGCTGCAATAGTCATTTACAACATTAACCCTGTCTGCGCTGGACAAAAAAATTGTCTTTAAGATGGAATCATTCAGTTTGAGAATTATGACTTTACAATGTTTGTAAGGAACTGTAACAACATAACTTTTTGGATAATTTATCTATTACTACCTTTTGCCTTTCAATTTAAAATGAAATTGTAACAGTTTTTTGTTACAGGTAGATTAATGTATTATCAGAAAGCTGGCAAAATGTGGCAAACCTAGCATCTGTCTAATTACTGTCCTTATCAGTGTCCTTCTTCTCTCTCATCCCCATAAAATCCATCCATAAACCAATTAACACTAATCAGCAACTTCACAAAAGTAAGAAAGTCCCTGTTAGTGTAATGGTCAGGTGTCCCAATACTTTTGTCTATATAGTTTAAAAAAGATAGATAGATAGATAGATAGATAGATAGATAGATAGATAGATAGAGGGATAGAT
>VKOC01005288.1:0-11253 GCA_009364415.1 Spea multiplicata | reverse complement strand
ACTTCATCCTTGGGGAAATGGTTACCTGCCTGTCAGCTCAGCCGCTGTTGCACATGACATCATCTTTTGGCCAGGCTACAGAAGCTTTTTTCACGTAGCTGTTAGAAGCAGGCTTAGCCTGCGAGGCAAAATCGGCCACAGAAGAAAATTAGTGCATTTACCTGTCAGCATCGAGCTAGATTTTCAATCCAGTTCAGTAGTCACAGGCATACTTTTTCATCCACTGGGATGGGAAAATGAGACACTGTTAGTGGTGGTAGCATCAGTTAAAACAGTTCATTAGCATGAAAATGTAAAGTCCACAAGGGGAATACCCGCTAAATACAAATAATCAACTTTGCATTCTTAAAGTGCTACCTTTTTGTTTCTTGTATTTCCATTTGATTACATATTTTCCATGCTTAAACTATAGTCATTTTAACTCTTTCAATACCACAGGTCCGTAATATATTACTAATGCATCAGCAGTATAATGAGAAACCCCACACCCCAGACCCAAATGTAAAAACACCCCCACAAAAATGTAATGTTTGCACAAATATTTATTGCACAAACTTGTAAACTGCTTTATCCCAGCATTTCTCATCCCTTTCTGCACCCCCAGGACTTGCTTACTTGACCCTGGGGATGTAATGGGGTGTTTTCACGATGGGACCGACAACAGTCTTCAGCATCTAGCTAGCAGTGCACTTGAAACACAAGCTCTACATTGTCAGCACAGAATTACCACACATACGGAGTTCAGAGTTCCACAGTGGATGCACACAGACCTGCAAGACGGTGGTGCATCCGCAGGACTGGAGGTCGCCACCTTGAGGCTGGAGGAAGTGGAAAACACAAGGCCACAAGGAAAGTTGACCTAAACTCACCAAGCAACATGCCCCACAGGGCCACCTTTGCCCCCAAACTGCTAACCAGTGCCACCTGTGTCCCCAAACTGCTTGCCTGTGCCATCTTTGCCCACAAAACAACTTACCTGTACCATCTTTGGCCCAGATTGCCTGTGCAATCTTTGTCCCCAGCCAGCTTGTCAATGCACCCAAATAGCATGCATGTGCTAATACTGTCCCTAAACTGCTTGCCTATGCCATCTCTATCCCCAAACAGCTTATCAGTGCCCCTGCTTGCACTACTTGCAAGAGTGGTGTGTCTCTCTCTTCCACTGTGCTGTGTGCAGGAAGTGGATGTGATGTTGCTTCCTGCACGCTGTGTCTAACTGATCCAGCGTGCAGGGAGAGTGTGAGAAATCATCTGATTTCTCTCTGTGCTGCTAGCTGCGGGTATTACCCATACCTCATGACTTTAAAGTGGCAGACAAGTCACAGTTGCAACTAATGTTACACCTGATAATTGGGAGTCGGGGCAGACCTTCCCTCCAAGTACAACACTTCTTAACAGCAGACCATAGAATCACTGTCGAATGAATGAATGAGAGTATATGACGTTATAAATATATTTTTCATTTCATCCATTTAAAGCACAGCAAAAGAAATTTGCAATGCGGTGAAAAATGGACATGGCCCTAATTTGCAATACTCACTAAAGCTTCTTTGTCGTCATAGAATTAGGGTTTGTGGAAAGCTATCTCTTTACAGTAAATCTTAGTGAATACTGCAAGATCAGCAGCCAGCTATGTTAAGGTATTATTTGAAAAGACCTTATGGGTTATTCATATCAATAAAATCAAATAAAAAATTGCATCACATTTGCACATCAATTAATCAATTAAACCTAGTTTTAGAAATGTTCTTTGGTTTGCAAGCAATGTGTTAAATATTTAAGGGCCGGCTTTCGAGTTTTACTCAACTCTGCGAAACTCATAGGGTTAATGATCATTCATTTCTTCCAAATATTGGCCATGTTTTACAGAATAAGATTTTAGTTCATCAATAATACATCTATGACTTTTTTATATGAAAGGTCTTTCTCAGCATTAATCTGTTCCCCTCCCCTCTTTCCCCTCTCACATATCCCCCAACCCCCGCCACCAACAGGACCCAGATCACATTAACGTCGCAGAGCACAAGGAACAGATCTCGTCTGTCCGTCACCAGGGAGGCAGACGGGACAGGGGAACAACAAGTCATTTGTACCTAGTGAGGAGGACACTCCTGGGAAACAAACAGATGAGCTAGTCCATGAATCCTAGCCATTCTCCCAGGTAAACAGAACTGCATGAGAAACACACAAATTATCAGAAGCATCACACTTAACTCTCTCACTACTCTAGGCAGCCAGAAGACATGAAACCGTAGATTATCCCAATATCTCCCTTGGGACAAAGAGAAAGAAAATAATGTTGTGTCTTTTGTTTCAGCAGATATATAACTTACTGGTGGTATCACAAGGTCTATATCTGCTTCACGTCTACACTGTAAGGCGTGCATTCCCCTCATCAGATTTCTGGGTGCATGAGTGATACTGTTTTGATACACCATAGCACTTAGTGCTCAATTTAAGGTGAATTACTTTTCTACATGACTCGGGCACTATATATTAACATACAGCGAAATACATAAATAAGACACGGGAGACTTGAGGTCGTTGGAAAAGTGTAAGGCCACAGCACTTTATTACTATGACAAATGCAAGAAAATTGTAAGAAATATGAGATAGGTTATGCATCAAATAACATGTTAAAACCATAACCATTGTTAAATAACATTTCATAGGGATATCCCGCCAAATACCACATGGAGACCGTTGGATCAGAACACCCTACCCTTCGAAAGTTCCCCCAGGGTACCCGTGGAGAAATTAAAATGAACATAAATACCTATCTCTAAAATTCAGCCACAGTCAGATAAAGAAAGGTGAATAAATTGGGGAGGGAGGGCGGAGATTCACTGATTTATAACGCTGGTCAATAGTATCTGACCAGTGGTGGGAAAAGGGGTCCCCTAAATAGGCAGCCAAAACCCCACCCAACAGGTCAAGGAACCCCATAGGATGTCCCTTAAATAACCCATAAATCCTGGCCAGCATGCTTATTGTAATACAGGCCCAGTCATGCAGCCCTTCCTCTTAATATCCAGGGCTTGTCTTACTGAAAGATATCTGTACAAAATGTTAATTCGATCAGTGTTGTAATCGTACGCTAAATAGTTAGTTGTGGGATGCAGTTTGTTGACTCGAGGACATTTTTAATCATATTCAAGCTAGTGTGATGCTATCATGAGCAGTCACATTTCAGATGCTAAAAACTCACTAGTGTCATCTGAAAGCACAATGCTCCTCAAGAATAGTCATTTTTATTTTTCAAGTCACTCTCTGGAGCAGAACAAAAATGTACACAATAAGAAAACTGGGGAAATTAATGGACACCCTCAAATGGCCCAAAACCATAATAAGGGCAGCAGGGCTAGTGGCTGCAGATGTGGGGGAAGCCAGACACCCTGTTCACCTTTTCCAGGGAAGACTTACCATATTGGACACCAGCTCAATGGGTCAGTTAGAGAGATGTGTCTGATATTCCTTTGTAACCAGAAAGAAGAAGAGCTACCTCTGCAGGGTAGGCAGATGGGGAGGGTTGTGTGCTTTGGAGTAATGCCCTTGGTTAAGGCACCCAGACTTTTTGGTCTCAACTAATCTAAAAAGTTTTTTCTGCACAGGTGTGTTCTATACAAGAATCATTATTGACTCACATCATAATCTTAGTAGGTGCCTACCTCTTTTTTCCCAAATTCTTTAGGCCTGTCATAATATTATACCTTATGCCATACTGTACGTTTCAGTCAAAAGATCATATAAAACACCAGCCATTACAAAAAAAATATCTGAAACCACAAGATTTCAACATGGGGAACTTTGCAGCCACTGTCATCAGCTGTTTACAGTTAAAATTGCAAGCATCATACAGCCAAGCTACGTTCAGCAGCAAAAAATATAAATCTGACTTCCATTATTTTATAATAATACCTCCTGGATAATGATATTATAATAACGCAAATCTATTATTCAGACCAGACAATAACCATGCTGAGAAAAATACATGGCATGTCATAGCGACACAGCTTAAATGCTAATTACCAGAAGGACAGCACTTAACTATAGCCTTTCAAGGTAAATCAGATGGCAATGGATAGAAATGGATCAGTGCATGAAATGGACTATAAAGTTTATCAAGATACGTCTTGGTAACCTTGAAAAAAAGAGTAATATTAAAAGCATATATATGCACATAAGGGCATGAAAGATCTTAGTATTAATACAGACTGAAAATATGTGCATTTATGGGATAGAAGTTAACAAATACAATAAGGGTTATAATCTCTTTTCAACTTATGTGTTCACAATGTGTCAGAATTACTCATCTAAAACATTTCTAATGTTTGAAATATATTTTATTTTTTTAACCTTCATAGTTTTTATTGTAAGATATTTCAAGTGTTTTTCAAACAATTCTAAAAACAAATACACGAAATTGACAGAATGATGGTCTATGGTTAGCGCATGACATTACAATTTTACATCAAGGTAAAGTTAGGAAGACAGATATGGCATTTACGATTTAAAATGCAGTTTTTAAAACTCTAGATTTTGTACACAAATATCAATTGTATTTCATCCATATATACATGACAGACTATTTCATTTGTATGTCTGAAGACAAAATGAAACAACAAAAAAAAAGTAACAATATGATTGTATGTATTACTCCCAAATAAAACAAAGAAAACAAAAAGAAATAAAACCAATCTTTGAAATAAACTACCATACCCTATGTTTAGGTCTCGGAACACTAGCTAGTTGACACTGAATGTTTAGTGGGCAACCTACAAGCAAGACAGGAATCATGGAGTAACAGAACTGAATTCTCACACAAATGATGCTTCAAAATGTTTACGTATACACAAAAAAAACAGCAAGAGATATTTTAGCAATATTGATAAAAGGACCATCAACCGAGTGGCTCGTATGAGAAATACAGTATCCAGTCGTTTTTACATTTCAAGAACACATTGCCTGTTTTTAACTGTTGTCTGCTAAGTAGCTGGGAACCACAAACAAGCAGATGGTGGCAAACAGAGGAAATATTTTGACTACAAATGTAAGCCAAACAGGCAAAATAACATTGAACAAGCAACAAATTGTGTATGACAACACAGATTCCAAGAGAAGACAATCATAGCGTTTGGATTACATGCTGTCTGTTTACCCAGGGCTCACCCTAATATAGCCTAAGAAGACACCCATGAGAAATAGCCAATATAAAACAACAGTACTATATGTATTATTGTGAGGCCGTCGTATGAAAGAGTTTCTACCGCAAAGCAGTGAAAACAACACATAGTGTTGGCCTTTTCATACATACACAATAAGCAAACAGGGCCAACCACAGAAAATATAAAAAACGATGCCATTTTATTTATGGGAAAATAAATAAATGCATTTGATTCCTGTAACAGATGTGTTGTGAAGCTTCTTGAACTCTATTCATAAACTAAATAGAACCGACTAAACTTTGAATATGGGATTAACCTGTTTTACTGTGACTTGCTTTTAAAAGTCTTTTATGTTTTATGTCTATTGGTAGTCCTCACTATATTAACCTCTACCACTTCTGTTGGAAGATTGTTTCACTTATCTGTCACACATTCAATGAAGTAAACCCTTTTTAACGCGGCATGATGTCAACTAGAAGTTGGAATCAGAGTTTAGAATTTAGCTAGAATTTAGCTAGAAATTTAGTTTCCCATTCTATACATGTTAATGGCATCTTGGCTGATATTGCATGCTTGGGTAACAACATCAAACAAATAGATAGAACAACATTTTTGGGGCTAATTATTTCTTTAACATGCTTCAAGCACCTGATTATACGAATCTTGTAAGCTTGAATTCTGTTTGTTAAATTATATGTTTACAGCCTAAGTATGTGTAAACAAGGTGTATGCACCAATATATATTACTGCGTTTTAGGTCTAAAGCAATAATATTTTATTGCTTTGGTCAGGTCATTAGCACATCAACCACATGTTTTATTATTACACTGGCACTTTGATGCCAGTTACTGCTGGTTAGATATGCATGGCCACACCGTACATTTTTATACTCATACAACATGCGGCTGGGCATATCCAGTTACTGTCCGTATGCTGCAATGGTAGATTGGGTAAATGTGTAGTGCTGTTGGTCAGTGACCCACTGGGTATTTGCCACTCTGGGCCTGCCTATATGAGTGATATCATTGTAATTGCAAGCCTTATGCATTGCTCTGTAAAACCAAACCATATTGTATATAACTAAATCATGCAGCTTTTTAATCTGTTGCTAGACAATATAAATACAACATAGTCCAAAACATCTTTGGAGTCGAAGATATAATCAAATATATACTATTGTGTGAGAACCCTCAGGGCTCTCTCCACCTAGTGTATCGGTTTGTCTTAGTCTGTCAATTCTCATCTTGTCATACCCCATAAAAATATATGTATTGTATTAAGTGCTGCGTAAATTGTTGGCGCTATATAAATAAAATAATAATAACCCAAATACAGTACTGTAAAAAAACGAATTGCCCCCTTACCAATGTCTTCTATTTTTGCTTATTTGTCATATTTAAATGTTCGTTGTCATTCACATTTACACTCTCTCAAGCTTTCTTACTCTTGCTTACACTGTCTCCCTCAATGTTCTTCTCCTCTTCTTGTTTTTTTCCTTCTTCTTCTCCCAGCTCTCCGCGGCTCCTGGCTTCCCCCCATTATCCTGGCCTCTTCTGTGTACTTCCGCAACAAGGCAGAGCCTCCGCACACATGCACTAATTGCTTGGAGGAATGGACGGTTGTCTCCGTGGCGTGCCCTGTGGTGGAAGTATTTTAAGGCCAGAATAATGCCCACAGATTAGCGGGAAAAGGGAATCACTTCTGTTCTTCTTTCTCCACTAATCTGTCTGCATTATTCTGGCCTCTAAATCTAAATGCACAAGTCTACTGTAGAGTGTCTCTTCTTCATAATTCTCACATTATCTAGACTGCATTCTTGCATGTTAAATTAATTGACTATTTAAATATAAAAGTGAGAGCGAATGAGAAAAATGGAAAAAGAGAGAGAGAGAGAGACGACAGAAGAAAGAGGAAAGGTAAACATCAGTTTAATGATGGTGCATACATTAAATGAATACATTCATAACAAAATTAATATATTTATATGATGGTGACATGAGATACAAGAGTTATTCACTGTATAATCCATGAGGAGTCTTATTTGCTGTTTGGAAACTTGTTAATTGAACCGCAATTTGTCTTCAAACCACCTGATAAGTCCACTGTCAAAACTAATATACACTAAGAGTGTACAATGCCTGTTATTCATTTTTGTTTTGTGTCTTCCATAAGCCATACTATCCACTGTATAAATTACATTTAGCAGGTCCCACTGTATCCACAGTGTTTTCTTGGGGACCTTGGAGAGCTCCAAGTCTTATGGAAGAATAAGAGACAACACAATTACACATTTTTTTCTAATTACATTGGAAAAAAACACTGCGATACAGAAGCATTTTTAGCCAAATAGAGGGCAACCACCAAGGATGGTCATCTTCATATAAACCTAAACATATGTAGAAATAACTTCTTGCTGCACCGGATGTATTTCTATTACTTACTATTATTTATTGATTTATATAGTGCCATCATATTCCGCAGCACTGTACAATGGGTTTGATATTGTTTATACTTTGTTTTCAAGGATCAAGCACACAAAAGCCATTGCTTTCTTTATACGCTAAAACCAAGCACAGATACCGCTGTTTTTTAATTGTGTGAATTAATTAGTTACTGTACTTACATAATTTTAACATTCCCTTAAAAAAAAAGGCAGATCGACATCTTTCAAGTTCTGGCAGTTCGTCTTTGTTATAAGTACAAATAGCTCCAGTGGTATTTCATTACAATTCATAGTCACCAGCTTGCAGCTAGATGCTGGCATTTAGCATAGTAAGCAGGCTGTATTCATCATGTCCAGTGAGTTCATAGAAAGTTAAATCCACTTTTGACAAGAGACCTAAGCTTAGCTACCATTAAACCCTCTTCAGTTACTAGATGATGTGTTCGAACAGTATGAATGATTAATGGAGGTTAAATAGTTCTATTTCTACCGTAAATCCCATACCTTTTGTTTTGACAAAGTGCAGGACAACTAGGAAGGTGAGTAGCAACAGGAGCACGCTGACAGGGTTTCCTTCCGGCTTGCAAAATGCTGCTACACTTACTAATTAATTGTATGTAAAATACCAGAGGTGAGTTCTCGAGCTATACTACAACATGTCTTTATTTTCCAAACATAGAATGGGGAATATTTTTTCCATATTTTTTCCCATTAGATGTAATACAATGCATAGTTTACAATAAACTAGGTATTTATGAATAGATAAAAAAAAACATATAGGTTTTCCCAGTTAAAGTGTAAAAGTTGTTTCTATAGGAAACTATGAAAATTAACCTGGCCTCTGGGGAACATCTCCCGTCCGCACTCTAAGGGTTAATGGAATGCGAGCCTCAATGAATGCTTTACTCATTAATACAGCATTGAGATTAGTTAATTCAAAATACCTTTACTTCTTGATAAGTAATGTTTTTCATAAGGATCTGCCAATCACTGTATATAATACTGTATATAATCTTTGTGATGGCTTATTAAATAGTTAACATTTGAAGTCACAAGGTTATAACGTCCTTTGGTACAAATATATGTTTTTGGGTGGTATACTGTGCAGCTTTTCTACAATTAGTTTTATGACTAGAATTACTTACTGATTTGTCCGCTGTTTAGTATATGTAATTGACAACTAAAAAAAAAAATTTTCTTATATTTTCTTCTTTAAATCCTCACAAAATTAGTACAATTGACAGAAAATACCCTCAAAATGTAGCAATTCAGGTGTCCTAATTTCATAAATACTTCGGTTTTATAGAATTTCCATACTTTCCTGGCAGTTATACGGCACATAATAAGGTGTATGTGCCCAGCCCAGATACCTTATAGTTCATATAGCCGTATACTTATTTCTTACAACATCTTTTACTATTATTAAAAATAAGAATACATTATTTCTTCATTTATAAAATGCCATCAGATTCCGGCCCATCAAATAACAATTTAAACTTAAACAAAGGTGATTTATATGATTCATTTGAAGCACAAATTGCTCACTTATTTATACTATAGTAACATGGAGACAGTTACAGCAAGGATTGTGAATCAAGATTAGATTAATGTAGATATGTTAAAAGGAAATGCAAACGTAATATGTCTGAAGGAGAGACCTAGATAGTCTCAAAGGCTTGGAATCCACTTTACTTAAGTTAGCCAATAAAGGTATCCTCTTTTACCAAGTTTGCTCTCTCTTTCTACAACTAACACAGTATTAATATGATTAATATGGATGAATTGAGGAAAAGCTTTTACATAATAAAAGGCTATATTAATTACGTGAGAATAGTAGTTGGAACCTTCATTAGGCCAGTGAATGTCAATCAATCATCCTTGTAATGGATAATTAGCTATAGGTTAGCCTAATTACTTCCATGAAACTTGAGTTGTGATTCTTAGATTTCTGAAATATGGCCTGGGATGTATCTAGTAACAGTAGGATTACCTGTGAAATCCTTCCTCATATCATAGGGTGTATGTAACACAGCTCAGGTAGATCATACCTTTTAGCTACTAGCTAAACACTATGGTTATAGAGGAAGTCCTATGAAAAAAATAGTTTTCTTCTTGGGCATAATATACAACACTATCTATGTAGGTTAACATTGTCAAAAGTATGGTATTATCTCATTTTGCTTAAATGAATCTGCAGACCTGGAGACCTGCCATTATTTTCAAGTATATTAAAGTTTGGGTCACTTTCTCTGCTCAAACAGGGACTTTTACTAGTTGGAGTCTCAAAGTAACAAAGGCTTTATCATTCTATGGTTAAGCACAGTATGATGAAGAGTCAGCGTGTGTGTCTTGTAGATTGAGCTAAGGTAAGAGAGCAAGGACTCAGACAAATGGCTTATATGCAGCTGACAAATAAAACATATAAAACATTATATTTTAGAAAAAATGGGTTCTGCACATCCAGGACTGGTCTAGACCAATTTAGAGTTTAAAGGGGAAGGAAGTGGGCAAATATGAGACAACAGTGGGTAGAACCTAGGCTGTTGTGACGAAACAGTTCTTGGTGCTTGGTGCTACACGAAGGACATGTAGCACCAAGAAGTGAAGGAGATCTTTCGGTGGATAGGTCACAGATTCTCCATACTACTGAAATGAAGGATGTTACATTAGTATTTGTATACTAGGTATAATAATTACATTTTTTAAAATACTAAGGAAATTACCAAATCCTTGTAAGTAAGATGTAAGTTTATCCCCCTAGTGCTGAAATACCAATGCCAACCCATAACTTGCCATGTCTACTAAGGCAAAATTTGGGTAAGCAGAACTCTTTTCACAAAATTTTATAAACATGTTCTGCATTAGTTGCATCTGGGATGCTACATCTTCCAAAATATTGAGGTCATTATCCAAGTATATATTCAGTAAATCCACCTTTTACTTTTACTCACTGAATAGACTGCACTCTGTCTACTGCACACTTGCATGTGGACATGAAGACACAGGAGGTGCCCACTGTGCCCCATGGTCAAGTCTGCACATAGATGAAAAACCAATCCTAAATGTGCCATATATTAATAATTGGTTATCACATAATCTTTGAGGATAATAAAATAATGATGGGCTCCAGGTAAACAATCACCCACTTTTTACATGGAACCTCTGTTTACATGCCTGTCATTACATTAAAATGAGTAACAGTTTACATATTTCTGATATGCACTTAAAAATACACATGCCACATATTCTTCAATATATACAAATTATTTACTCCCATTTACCAAAAGTATTTTTTTAGTCCTGAAGGCCCCAAAAAAAAGCCGACAATACAATCTCGTTAAATTTAGTGCAGCTTCTATTTTGGATGCTGCTTGTCACATTCTTGCGGTGCCTGAAGGTCCAGAAGTCGGAGTCACTGCTGTCGCCAGTGTCCTGGCTATGAGTTTACTTCCCAGTCTGCCTGGCTCCACATTTCTATACGCTTCACTTTCCTGAGCCACTTTGAGCTGGCGTCATACATTCAGTCACAGCTCTGCAAGTTTGCCATGTGCAGTGACCCTACACTGACCCCGAGCCATGATACAAACTATGGTGTTGTAATTAATCTCTAATTACCCGCAATACTCCAGCCTGCTGTTCAGATGA
>VKOC01005286.1:0-19988 GCA_009364415.1 Spea multiplicata | reverse complement strand
CTCCCAGACTCCCTGGTGTCTAGTGGGGGCAGCTGGTGGACGTCTGCGCGATGTAAAGACTTCACCGGCTGCCAGAGAGAAGGATCCCCCGCAGCGCAGCAGGGGACCTGTATCCTCCTCTCTGGCAGCAGGTTCCCTATCGTATATGAATGTGCTTATACATGAAAGCAGGGCCATTAACCAAGGAGCACATAAAGAAATTCCATCAGAGTGGTAGAGGGTCCTGAGTCTCCATGCTGTAGTAGACTTGATTTACAGTAGCCTAAGCTGCTCCACTGCTGACAGAAACTGTGCTGCCAGGGAGTGCTGGAATAATGTGAGGGACTGTCAGACACTAGCACATATGAGCCAGCTCTACAGCAGGTATGTATACTACTACAGCAAATATGTATTAATCAAGTACAGATACAGATCCTCTCTTCCAGGTTGCATCTGGACCCAGGTTAGAAGAGCGGGATGGCATTAGAGCAAAAAGTGTGGTCTTGTTGGCTGTTCGTCTTCTTCCCTTGCTTCACTGCGCACCCTCTCTTTACCTCCATTAACATAGGGATGTGCCCCATGCAGGAGCTTGTACCCAAGGGATGTTATATGACCCTGTGGAAGTAGGGCAGGAGCACTGAGTGTGAGCACAGCAGAAGCTATGCCATCTTAGAGAGAGAGCTCAAAATACAGTCCAAAAAGCCAGGAGATGCAACACAAATCACGGAAGGGACTAGAAACTGAGAAAACAACCTAACACCTCAATATGCAAGCACAGACTGAAGTCTGTGCAGGGGTCCTTACCAGGACCAGGCACCACCCCTCCGCACGATTGACTAAGGGGTCACTCAAACGTTTTCACCTCCTTTACCCACCCCCCCAATTAGGTCGCACCTCTGTACACCCTGCTGGCTGTGACATGGGCGCGCTTGCAGAACACTGTGCTAAGGTACTGGAGACCGGGGAACAGATGAGTTGGGAGCAACAGTAGGAGGTAAGGGGCCCCTGTGCGCCATCCAAGGAGGTCCTGGAGCCTGACAGTATTAGACTAGTGCATGGCAAACAAATTTGATTTAGATTACATTTTCATTTCATTTCTGCTGCGTTAGTTTTCAACAAAAAAACAAAGTTTTGTTTTCTAAACATAAGGTCAGAAGGGTATTGGAGGTCCCTGTCAACTTCTGAACTCACCTTTTGCTTACAGCATCATCATCTCAAGGTTTATGAAAGGATCCAGACTCGATTTTGCATTGCAGGCCGACCATCAGCAACGGCAGCACTACACCAATGGATAGACACATGCAAAAACATGCTATGGGATGGAATTTTTCCACAAATTGGAACTGATCCCTCCAGCAGTAGTATGACTTTGAGCAGGCAGCAGCAAACAGACAGATTCAACGTCGCAGTTTTCCCCAAAATTAGAAAAAAACATTTAAAGAATTGACCCCTTTAGAGCAAGAAAGGAGATTGAGTGAAAGGAGGGGCACAGGGCAACTTTCAAATTAGCCAGTTCTGGAGCTGGTGATGAGTATATCACATGTACGAACCAACGGCTGAACACATTTCCTGCATGCCAATGAGTTGAGGGGAGGTGAAAGCCACAAATGGTTAGGTGATACTGCTGTCATTTTACATGCATTTGCAAGGGGGAGAAAATGATCACTCAAACTGTGCACTCAGATATCATATGCTATAACATGTTCCTTTAAGTAATTTACAGGGATACAAACATGTTTGTAGCATAAACGTGCAAATAGCCAGATGCAAAATTGATAATTTCATTGGCACTGACAGATTAATTTGTTTCTTTCCTACTGGTTGGATAATCTAATTTATCCCACAGGGAGTCAAATCTATATATAGACACCTGCTACACGGACAGCAATCCTCCTAAGTGTAAGAATTTGATTCACATGGGTCAGTATGGTCTGATCAGAGCATTAGGTAATAGGATGAGCTTCCTTACTGAACCTACTAATATAGCTTCACAGCTTGTTTAGACTTTCGTTTAGACAGTAGTTTTACATGCTCTATAATGCACGACGACCAGAGGATGTTTACTCTAGAACCCACTGAAAACCAGGCTCCTCTAATATACAGTTGTTGCACATCCAAGCCTACAGTTTTACAAAAGCTGATCATAACCTAGAAAGAGTGAAATAAACCTGTCATGAAACAAGGCTCCAGGGAAACCGGCTATCAAAATGCCCTTTGGATCCAATCTCTGGGGTAAGCCTCCAAAAGTAAATCTTGCAGGGTTGCAGCAGTCGAGAAGAGTGGTCAGCCTTTGTGGGGCATAACTGCATGTATAGCAGCTTTAGGATAGCCTTAAGATGCACCATTCAGCAAATAGCAGACAGCATATGTCTTCCAAAGAGTGAACATCTTTATTGAGGTTTCAAAAAGGTTTATATACACATACAACAAGAAGGGCACACATAAAAGAATCAATCAGGGATTGACTGGATTACCTTTCTGGTATTCAAACATGATGCCGGACTGTCAGGTTCAAGATAACATAACAGTGACAAAGGTGACAAATCAAATCAAGCAGTTTTAACTTTTTTAACTTACTCCACCGATGAAACAGATTAACACTTCTTACTCAGACACCTGTCTTAATCCTTACCTAAAATTCATTTCAACAGGAACTCATTCACATAAACAATGTAGATAGGCCAACCCTAACTTGTGACAGACCCAATGGACCCATCTGCTGTCAAAAACATTTTCCCACAGCCCCCATAATTATTTAATAAATACTGTTCCAGAAGACCTATCTGCCCACAATCAAATCTTTATGTTCTATATTGCTTTCAACAAAGCACAGCCATTTTGGTCCGACAGACTGCTGGCACGTAAAGCTTTCCATAATTATTAATCAAGCCCATAGTAATTAAGCTGTAAACATTCACAGCGCCCTACTCTTTGTTCTGAGACAGACACTGTGCCACTTAAGCTTACAATGTTCTAAACAAAATGAAAGGGCTGAAAAAAATGAGTATGAATAGAGTGTGTGAATATATTGTTTGAATGAAACAAGTTACATTTATTCTCCAGAATTTCTTGTGTTACTTTATTTGACTCGTTATACCCAGTCAAAACACATTACTCTAAAATGCTGAAACATTCTACATACCCTTTTCCAAAATCAAACATACATAAAATTAGCACCAAATTTCCCCTAAATACATATAGTGAGGTGCAGTACTCTAATTATCACTTGTGAACTTTACATTATACAAGAGATCATAACAGTGACGTAGTGACTGTTAACAAAAATCAAACAGACCTATGCGCCATTCTGCATTCAAAAGAACCAAAATCATCTTATACAAAAGTTTGCCAGTGTTTAAAAATCTGGTTAGATATGTGTTAAAGGGTACAGTAGCATGTGTTCAATATGGTGCCTATGGTTCAAGAAATGCAAATCAAGAACTTCATATTTGTTGATATTCTGGGTGATTTTATTTAACAATGGGCTCAATGCCATGGGCCTGTTTCCTGCTCGCATCCTTCTGCAATAAGATGTATATCACACTGCTGAACCCTTATACAGTATATGAAGATGTTTGATGTACACTGACTGGCTCATATACTCCATATCATAGTCCTGAATATGTCTCGTACACTCTTACCCATGCCTGCCTGTCTCTAAAAAGTTGTCAACCTGGTGTGAGTCTGCTGAACAAGGGCCCTCTGCCACAATGTTTGCAATTTGGACAGCCCATTGGGATCTTCCCGCAATCTCTTTTGGCTTAGATCTGCTTCCTGCATATAAAGGTGATCCGCCCTCCCTTTGCTAAGGGACAAACAGAAATAGTATGGCGGGGACAGCATTCCCTCCCTCTCATTCTCTTTTCTTGGTGGTTGCGGTTGTTTAGTGGGCTGGCATGGTGCAAGGGTTAACCACCTAGAGGTGTGGTTGAACTTGTGGTGCACAAGCCCTAGGGTTAGGTGCAGGACACTCCTTGGGGTTGTGCTCTTGTGAATCCGATGGTGATGACGGCTGCCATGCATGGGATGCCGGCGGTCACAAAAGGGATATGGTTTTATGCCTGTGCCAGCTGGTGTTGTTGTTTAGAACGTTTAAATAGGTGTTAAGTAAAGTGTTGGTGATGTTTACGAACAATCAGGTTGGTCAACAAGGGGTTGACTTAAAATATTGTCACATGCTCTGACATGTTTGCACCACATGTTTATCACATGTTATTAAGTGTTTATGTTATTTGAATAAACAAAATTGCTGAGTGCACCATGGCCAAAATTATCCAAAGTTGACTTTAATCAAATATATTTTAAGTATTATCTTGTTCATGTGTATTTCTTGGGACAGGGAGTTTGTGCCGACTATTGAGTTACCTTATCATGTGTGAGCCCCTGATCTTATGTTTTGGATCAGATCTAAGAAAAGAAAGCATATAAAATCGAATAATACATAAAAACATAAAGCATAAAAAGAAAAAAGTAAAAAAACTTCCCTGCGCAAAGGCCTTTCTTAAAAAAGTGTGACCAAACAAAAGTAAAAACCACCATGAACATACTAAACACTAGGAAAAGGGACGTTTAAATAGGATTGCTATAAAAAATCCTGTAATGCACAAGTGCAGGCTTCTTGTTACCATGGGCATGCTCAAAATGGTTTGCAGCGCATTTCAATGGCCCCGAACCGGATTGCAAAGAGAAGATAAAAAAACAAAATGTACGTGCCAATCAAGATCAGGGTTTAAAAAAAGACCACAAGCCTCTCAACAGCATGAGCCATTGACCTGCAACCGTTCTCAGATAGTATACCAGAGGAGCGGAAAAGTGAAACGCTCGCTCACCCAACGGTAAAGTGCTGTGAATACCCCAGGAGGGTGTAGCAGGAGGGGAAGAAGCAGCTATTCCTGGAGCTGGAAAAAAGGGATATCTCTCTCCTACCTGCAGGTAGAGCAAGAAGAAGATGATAAGTTGGGTGGGAAGGTCCCTTTTTAATTTTCTCGCTCTTCCTGCCCTACCTCATATGTGAGGAGACTATCTCACCTGTGCTGCTGGAGATGACACAGAATAAGTAAAATACATATTAAAACAGGTATATTGGCACTAGAATTTCAAGTGGGCAACCCTTTGCCCACATAACAGATGATTGTCCTCTGAGCATAATTTCCCATTTTTTTTTTATCAAAGCAATAAGTAATAATAATTGCTAATTCATTAAAGAATGAATATAAGGAAATATATTAAAGATAAAGTACCAGTATGAAAAATGCAAAAGGAAAAATGGTTAGTTACTGGATAATTGCAAGTTAGCTTAACTATCGTCAAAGTGAACCTACTAAAATGTGACACGTGCACTTTTACAATATAAAAAAATCTGTTTTTTCTGAACCATTTGTCATTCCATACCTCCCTTTGTTCTATCAGCCATTACCTCATTATTATAACCATAAGGACAGGAAATCTTGCTTATTCACATGTCTGCAAATGGAATCACGGATCATCCGAATATGTTGCAGATGTGTAAATCCTTGAATAACAATCTACAAAAAACTGTTTCATTCACCAGAATCGTAACGTAACTTGCACAAGGCTTATTACAAATGCCCCTGAATGGACACTTGGTGTTATATAATACATGCTTAAAACAAATTGCAGTTCTCTAGAGTTTAACATCACAGATGAAAGCTGTCATAGCAGAATGACTAAAATGTGTAAAATTTGCTTTCATTTGAAGTAATGCTTTTTGATATGTTAATACCATGTGTAACTATTAAAAGATTGATTAGTTTGGGGTAAATTCTCATATTTTTAATATAATCATTGTTAGCCTACCTTCTCAGTCCTTTTGATTGGGGGGTTTAAAATGTTGTCATTAACTCAAAGACCTCTATTTACATAAATGAATTAACCCAGGTGTAGACTTTTAGTTGAACATGTCAAAAAACGAGGCTCCTAACTCCTAGATGGGTAGTGAAGTGCGTCATGCATTATTTCAAAGTATGTGTTTCTCTAAAGCAGATTTTTTTTTTTTTTTTGACAGACGAGGCAGCAATTCTAAATGTGCTTTTGCTGGTTTTTATTTTTTATGTAAAATAAATGTATTATAAAAGCTTTTAAGGGTCATCTTGAAGCAACTATCAGACTAACTGCGTTAAATAAAACGCTTGGTAGAAAATTTTCACTTGTTGTTGTTATGAAAATCTTTATAACAACATTAACACAGGAGATCAGACATATTTGAGACAACATAAAGTGACCAAAAGGGTGCGTATGAGGGTCCCTCAATAGGAGCGCCAAAAGAATCCAGATACGATGTAAATGTTGGATAAAATCATTGTTAATCCAAACACTATCGAATTACAAGGAAAGGCTTCCGGTGGTGACCCATAAAGTTCATATATATACAAGGTCAGGATCCCACCCAATTGCCACAGTAATAGTTTAATAGGGTAGGAGCACTGCTGAGATACACAACACCTGTTTTATCAGAATATGCATCTACAGATTTTACCACTAGAGGGCAATAACTTACCTTTTAAAAATGTTTTATTCTGTAATACGTTAATATTTTAAAAGTTTCTTTGTATTGTATCACTTGAGTGACAATTTAATGTCAGAAACAAATAAATAACCCTGTTTTATGTGCCTTTTTTATTATTACCTTTTATTTTATAACCTTTTATTAAGTGCCAACAAATTATGCATATGGGGTTGTTGACACACATAACAAATATACATTAATACATAAAGACACACAAGGAGATCAGAACCCTGCCCGTGAGCTTGCCACCTCACCTTGTGAAACTTTTATAGAAAGTTCCAGGCAGGAATGGTGGGGTTTTTAGGTCCCTGCTAGAAAGCTTACAATCTAAAGGAGTAGTATGGGTCAGTGAATCAAGATGAAAACTCTCTAGTAGCAGTAATTAGGGCTAAGTGGCTCAGCATGCAAACGATGATTTACAAATAAAATGAGCTGAGGGGTGGGTTAGTGCTTGGCTTGAGATGGTAATAAGCAGGCTGTTTGTTATGATGCAGGACCGCTACAAGATGGAAAGAAAGAGAGAGATTAATAAGAAAAATAAGTTTAAAGTAAAACGGTTAGGAGGTTATGGCTGTAGGAGGAGAGAGCGGGAGGGGATCAGCAGGACAAAGGATTTTTAAAAGGTAAATAGTTACCAACATTTGGCCAAAAGAGAAACAGTCCTCAAAATTCACATTTGGTACATATACAGAAAAACATGTATAATTATACAAAACAAGCAATGCACATAAAATACTTTGTAAGTGCTTTGTAAAAGGCCTGATAGAATGACCCTTCTTCTTCATTTGATTTAATATGATTAGATATCCAATAACCTGTCTAAATTCAGGCTAGGACAGTGAATACTAAAAAATAGATTTGGGCTCCGGCCAACTCTTCGTGTTCTACTTCCTGTTCGTCTTTGTGGGAAAAGGAATGTTCGTATTCCACGAATATTTGCCGTTCCCTGTGTTCGGTTCCGGCGAATATTCGTGTACATTCTTCGTACACAAACACTCTTATCATGCTAAGTCAGCCAGTAAATGCTGGAATCTGGGTATGCCTGGTTTCGGCCAAGTGAATTCTGAATTTTCGGTGCATCCCTACTATATACTAAGCCAGACACTAAAGTGGTAGGCCTACACCACATCAATGTTTGGCTTAGTATATAGTGATAGGGGTTATGCTGCATTATTGTCAATGTATAGTAATAGAGAATACACTGTAACCCCGTCAATGTTTGCCTCAGTATATAGTGATAGGTGTTATGCTGTACCACTGTTAATGTTTGCCTCAGTATATAACTATAACAGTCATGCTGTACTACTGTCAATGTTTGCCTCAGTATATAATGATAACAGTCAATGTCTGCCTTAGTATATAATGATAACAGTTATGTTGCACCCCTGTCAATGTCTGCCTTAGTATATAATGATTACAGTCAATGTTTGCCTAGCAATAGAAGCTATGCTGTTTTAAAGTGTGTGTGCCACATACAGAATCCGCCCCAGGTGCCAAATACTCTAGGTACGCCCCTGGTAATACCCATATGGTTAATTCTGTTTAAGATGTATAATTGTCTTTACTACATACCTGGATAGGTAGTAAACTTAGAGAGATTATTACAATCTAATTGTTTAATATATATTTTAAGATTTCATTGTCATACTTCCATTAAGATCTCCTAACTATACATTAAGTAGAGTCGTGTAAAAAAAGAAAGTACACCCTCTTTGAATTCTATGTTTTCACATATCAGTAACAATAATCTGTTCTTTAGCAGGTTTAAAAATTCAGGAAAATTCAGTAAAAATGTATTATTGACTGGCCCCTCCCTCCTTCTGACCTTAATGCGTCTCTCTGTGTAAGATATCCTCACACCCCACGTGCAAGGCAGGGAAGGAGCACAATACTCTGCAGATTAAAAGCAAATGAATGGTGCGGTTCCTGCGAGTGACCTGAAACGGCCTTGCAAGTCATGATCAGGGCTGGCTTTAGTTGTTTAGGCACCCTGTGTGGGCCACCCTCATGGCACTTCCTCCTCCGTCATCACCCCAAGAGTCCCTTTGTCTCCACACCTCTCTCTCAAAGATGTCCCAAGTAGAACATGGGCACAGGATGGCTAGATGTCAAAATTCCAAATGAAAAAATGTGCACCTTCCAAATGTGGCCTTTTACTCCCCAAACAACCCAACAAACATATGCATGAGTGATTGATGAATATATATTAGGGTGTTGTTTGACATACCAGGAGCTGTAAATTCATACTGATAGTCCCACACTGATGAAGTCACTTTGTCTCACTTACTTGAATAAAGCATCCGCCTTTTATTTTATCCTTTTAAATTATTTTAGTACTATTGTTTTAATGACTAGAACTACTAAAAGTATGTGCTTTAAAATAGGATTTTGCCTTTATGTATTTCAGTGTGGAAATCGTGGGTTGTCACTAGTTAAAAGATGCATCTGTCTGGAACATATTATCATATTCTCGTTTAGACATAAGGCAGATCTGCTAATTAATTGGATATTCTTAAATGATCATGGTAATAGGGACTGCAGTCCATTATAATCAACCTGCCTCCATTTCTTCCATAAAATAATTTTCAGAATGTAAACAACACTTCTGCAAAAGCAAGTGGAAGCTTAAAGCAAATTATTGCTGTCAATATAATGTTTAAACAGTAAGTTCAACAAAATGACATACCCATTTAAAAGATAAACCATATGCATGATGACAGTATTCAAACAGTAATTAATATGAGGACTTTGTAAGATAAAAAAAAAACTTAAACAAAGAATTCAGAGCTTTCCATGTCTCATCACGGTTATATAAATAATTGCAGGATTCAGTTACAAAAGCATGTACGCAGTAGGAAGGAACTCATTATTTTATTAGGAGTATCTCCACGTCACTTTGGTTGTATTGATTTGGCCTTAGTTAGTTGGATGGTAACTTAAATCATTGATTTTATGGGAAACTAACAACCATTATACATTGTTAGTATGTTCTTAATTTACAGAAGATGTATTCTTTCTTTCCCTTTCAGTTTAGACAGAGATTTTTTTTTTCATATACAATCTGCGATATTGATATTTCCAAAGAGGTGAATATTTGTTTTAAAGGAGGTGTGGTTAGAGGTAGATCTGGGTTAGATATGTGCATTCAGATTCGTACAGACTGCAAATTTACAGAATTTTGGGAAATTCTGCCATTCGTATGAATCCCCCGAAAACAAGGCGAGACCCCCCAACGAATCAGCCAAAAACAGAGCAAAAAAGCTCTGAATTTTCATCCAAAATTCATGGGTCCACATTCACTCACACTCTCTCACATTCTCTAAATGTTTTCCTTACCTTCTCTGCTGACCACCTCCGCTTCTACGGACCACTTTCGCATCTTTTTCAGCTTCTATCTTCTCCCTCCTCTTCTCATTTCTCTATTCTATCTTTAATCTTCAGTCCTTAATTTGGTATCTTCTTTCTTCGTCCATATCTATGCAGACATAACCATTTTGCAACTTTTGGCAAAATGATGGCACTGCGGTGACGTCCTCCATGATCCTCTGATGAGGACAATATGGTGGCGCTTGTGGTGAAGTCCTCTCTAAATCCTCAAATCAAGGTCACCTGAGGGCAATATGGTGGAGCTTGCAGTGACATCCTCTCCCTGGATTGGATGGGGCGGTTGCTGAATGCAAATCATATCAAGAGTTTCTTTACTACTTCATATGTACTTAAGAGTTTTTTTTAAGAAAGGCATAAAGGTGACAAGTCAGGTTAATTCATTAATACATAACTGCAACAGAAAATAGGATGTGCTGCCCAAATGCAACTGCTCTTACGCTAATAGGATCTCAATGTTAATATTTCCCTGACATTATGCAGTCTGCATTATGCAGTGCAAAGCCAATTTTCTGTGAAACACTTCATATGTATCCATGCTGTTTTTACCTGGGTTGATGGGGCAACAGACTGGTGAGACAAAATGAGTATGGCTAGGAACTATGGGGTAGGTGTAAAACATTTACACAATAGGTATAAAAGCACAACACAGCATGTCTGATATATTATCTTGCACCTATGCCTGCAGGTCCTACCACCTACTACAATCAAAACCACATACAGCTAAAAAATATCAACTTCTATCATTCAAAGATTGCATATTACTATTGAATTATTTTAACAAGAATTAAGAAGTGGTAATTGTGTAATCTGTATTCATAATTAGTATATATTGTCACGGACTGGGTCCAAACGGATGACTGAAAGGACCCAGCGCACCCAAAGATTGTGTGCAGGAGTCACAGTGCAGTAGTGGAGTTTGGACAGGGCCTGGTTGCAGGGTGACCACACTCACCCAGGTGTTGAGCACCTAGGGTTGTGCAGCCAAACACCAGCGCCCTGATATGGCAGCGGATGAAGACCAGAATGAAACGAAGTGATACCCTGCAGGCACCCTGGACCAGGCATGAAACATCATACAGGACTCGTGCGGGATGCTGCAGGTTGGGAGTATGGAAGCTAGGCAAAGGGTATAGCAGAAACATAACAAGCAAGGGACAGGGAGACCAGGCACGAAACATAACCAGACAAGACATACATGTTACAGGGCACTACAGTGAACCAGACAAGGAATAAACATTACTAGACAAGATATACATGATACAGGGAACAACAAAGGACAGGGAAGAAGGCAAGGAACACAGGGGAGAGGAGAGAGGAACCAGAATCCTCAGATGATACAAGGAAGAAGGGCAAAGGTACATAAGAGACACAAACATGAATACAGAAACTAGCCTAAGACTGATTGATAACAATTGGAGATTCCGTCACATGATATGGCCATAGTATGCTTAGCCCACCACTACGCCAAAGTACTCCAATGACGGTGGGTCCTAACGCTAATCCCTGCAGACAGTGGTACGAAACAAACATGTAAACCAAACACATAGCACTGAGACGTACCTTTAGACTGAAGACTGAGACAAACAGAACACATAGGTGGGGCACACCTTATAAAGGAAACAGAGCTGAAGCAAAGAGCTGAAGCAGAAGCAAGGAATGGAAGATCAGAACAGAACAAAAGGAAATCCAGGAATGGATCGAAGCAAAACAGGGAAACTAAAGCAAGAATGAGATATGCAGCTCCGCAGCCTGGGTAGGACGTGACAATTTGTTTGCCTAGTCTTTGCCCGTTCTAAGCGTTCTCTAGCGTTGGGTGTGCTATATTTCTCGTTCTACTTGATCTCTGCCTTGTGTACCGACCTCTTGCCTGTTTAAACGACCACGATTCTTCTCTGCCTGCCTACGAACCCGGACCTGTTTACCGTTTTGCACCTTATCTACCTGCCCTGACCTCGGATTGTTTTTGACCTTGCTGCCTACTGTTGCCCTCGACCTCGGACTGTGATCTGGACTTTCTCTAGCTGTGCTTACCTGCATTGTTGGATCCCTCGTCTACCTGACCTTAACAGGAACGATTATCAAAAAACGATTTACTTTTTTAACTATTTTTTAAAATGGCCAAAGTACCATTTGTTACAGGAAGAGATAAAGGGAAAGATGGAGGGGTGCATCTTATAATAAATAAGAGGAGAGATAGTGAAAGATGGCAAGAAAGGAGATACATAGGGAGAAAAGGATGAGATAATGAGAAGGGGTAAGGATAACGAGAAGTGGAGGAAAAGGGAACGATACAGTGAAATAGGAGGAGAGATACAGAAATGGAAGAGATAAATAAAAGGGGATAAATAACGAGAAGGGGGATCAAAGAAAAGGGAAAAAGAAAAAAGGAGGAGAAATAAAGAGAAACAGGAGCAGAGATATACAAAAAAGGGAGAGAGAGGAAAAAGTGAGGTAAAGAAAAGGAGCAGTAGCGAGAAAGCAAAAGGGGGGGATGTGACAGAATGACTTGTCATGCAGGGCCCCAAGGTACTCAGAGATGGCTCCAGCCAGGCTGCCAAACAAAGATAGCACAGGTAGGAACTCCATCGTTTAACTAATCCCATCAATAGGTTTGCTGCCAGGGAAATTAAAGGTTAGGTTGTATACATGTATCTGTTTATCTATGTAAATTCAATTCTGTGGATATATAAGGGTTTGTTTTACAACAATGAAATGTTCATTCTTGCTGTACTCAATTCAAGGTAGTTTTGTCTACTTATTAGGTACACATTTCAGGGTTCCAAGGTGTGCATACATCTGGGTTATCTCTGGGAGTGGCTTCAGCTCTCTTGGTGAACCCCTTACAGGGGGTAAAGAACAAAGAGAAATGAAAGAAGAGATTGAAAGGAGAAATACCAAGAAAGAGGAGGAGAGATAATGAGAAGGGGTTATCAAACAGAAGGAAAAGAGATAAAGTGAAAGAAGAGAGATAAACAAAAGGGGAGAAATAAATAGAAATGGGATAGATAAAGGGGCGTAACAAGAAAGGGGAGGTGGGTAGAAAGGGAAGATACAATGTGGGAGGAGAGATCATGAGATATTATGAGAGAGTGTGAGCGTGTGTGTGTATGTGTCTATGGGCAGGTATTTGTAAGAGTAGATGTGTGTATCAATCCATTATTGTTCCTCGCCTAAAGGGTATTTAATTAATAAAAGCCGAGACCTAATACTCTGAGAGGAGACCACTGTGTGTGCAATCTGTGTAGGTCCAGTGGGTGCAATCTGGCTGCTGGGGTAAATCTTGTGTGTGCAATATAGATGTTGGGACACGTTCTTATGTACATATTAAATAGTTAAAATGGGATGTCTAAAACACATAAGACTTGGTTGCATATTTCACAGAGGTTGCTGGCATTAAGGAAATCAGAATTTTATTAATTTATAAATGTGTTGTAAAAATGTAGGTGTGTGAGTATGTTTATATGTGCAGTGTGCGCATGACCACTGCAATGAAATCTGCCATGGGCTCTGGCTCTGCATTTTTTGAAGACCTTTTTACAGAGCCCCAAGATGGTGGATGGTCCAGCCCCTTCTTTTCATCTTGTCCATTGGTTCCTGGGGCCCTAAACACACTCACTCGTAACTGCTCACTATTTGTGGCTTCCTTGTCCACCCCACTGCCACTGTGGAAGCATAGGAGAAGCTACAAGTAAGGTTTCCCTGCCACTACTATAATTTCCTGATCGTTTCTTGAGTCAAGGTTTGTGTTGTATCTGTGTTTTATACAGGTATCCAGTGAATAATTGTGTCTCCCTAACTTTTCATCTAAAAGATGAATACAGGGCCGGCTTTAGTGTGACCTATGAAATTGCACAGGGCCAACACCCTAGTGGGCTCCTCCACTGCGGCTCTGCAAAAGTTGCTGGCTGCGGAGATTAAAAGATCTTCCCTCACGAGCCCCCACTCTGCAGGGGGAAGGCAGACAAACACTTGAAATTACTCAAATGTTGGTTGAAAACCATATAGAGCTGGAGTTAAAACTACAACGGTTATAGACATACCCTTATTACTTGCCGGTTCAACATCTTAACCCCTGTAATCTAAAGTGTGGAAACCACAACAAGGCTGGTGAGCCCAGCTACATCTTTGTGGGGTCTACCTCAAGTGTTTCTGGCTTTTCAACACCCCAACTGAAAATTGAAGACATACACTGGGAGCAGCGAAGAGATAATTGTGAGGATCTTGTGTTTAACTCTTCTGGTCCAGGATGGTGGCCTTGTGGCGGGGCAGCCAAACTCTGACTCCTATAGATTGATGGCCATTTTGAGTTGTCCCTGAACAGAGATGTTGGACACTCTGCTGTGAGACCGGACCTTGGTGAACTTGAACGTGGATTGGGGCTCCTATGGGAGGCATCGCTACATGGCACTGAAACAGCAGGAAGGATTATCCCATCCCACGCCTGGCATATTTTTTTACGCACCTGACTGACAGATCAGATGCTGAAGTGGTCGACAGCGGTCCTCCTGTTTATTTAGGCCCAGGGGGAAGGTGAGGGTGGGCCCTACACCACTGTCATCTTTGAGAAACTCTTAAGTGTTAGGATCATCACTGTTATCCAGAGGCCACACCTTAGCCTGGGCAGCTGGTAGCCGTGTACCTGTTGCTTGAAGCCTCTATTGTCCATGCAGTCTGCAGCTTTTCTAATGTGTGTTTAAAGGGGCCGCCTTCTGGACATTTCTAAAAATCAGTGGAGGCTGGTCTGAGACTACTGGAGCCTTTCTCAAGGTGCTCAGTTCCGATTCTGCTAATTTGTTACCAGAGCTCCAGCTGCCAGCTATTCATCTACCTCTACTACTTCCAGAATCCCTGTGGTCAGCAGGTGTGGTATGTTTTTTCTGCATAGGATTACAACCTGCCTGGACAAGGTAGGCCCAACAATACAACTGAGCCACTGATAGAATCTGCTGGAATGGTTGAAGCCGTTACAGCCCTGACTAAACAACCAATGGCCTTAACTCAGACCGTGCAAGATCTTCATTTGAATCAAGAGCTACAAACCTGTCCTCCTTCCCAGGAGACTTCCTTACATCCCCATCAGTTCTGAGAGAAGCTGCTGTCCATGCACTGCCTCAGGTCCCTCAACCCGAGAAATGACCAGGTCACCGTGATCAATAAAGGATTTTTATCTCAGCTTGTCAGGAGCTATTCTTCTTAAAACATTGTACCTTATGCAGTAACTTTGTTAAGATTCATCTTCACAGATGTATCCTTACTCACTGGTGAACCACAGGCTTGGGCCCATCATATACTTAAGATTAAGAGCCCCATTTTGCATTCCAAGAGAACTTTTATGTAAGGAAGATGGTAGTAAGAATATTGAAATAAAGAGTGAGATTAAGTGAGAGAATAAATGAATTAGTGTGTGGATGAATTGTCTGAATGAGGGAGAGTATGTATTAATGTGTGGATGAATTGTCTGAATGAGGGAGGGTATTAATTTGTGAGAATGCATTAAATGATTTATGTGAGTGAGAGAATAAATGATCATGTGAATGAATTATGTGAATGAAAGTGTGAATTAGTGAGTGACTGTAAAAGTGTTTGTGTGTATCATAGATGCATAATTGATTTGTGGAAAGGCAAACATGGCACATCTATACCTGCAAGGCTGGGTTTGTGTGTTATATCTGATATGCAATGTTTCCATACATTATTTATGTATACCTGCAAGTACAGGGTTTTTATGTCTTATTCAGTTGATCAATATCTGCAGTGCTGTTTCCATGTGTTTATTTGATCTATACCCTCAGTGCTGAGTTTACATGTGATTTCCAGTTGATCTATTCCTGCAATGCTGGGCTTGTGTGTTAATGTGTTGATCTATCCCTACTATGCTATGTTTCCATACATTATTTATGTATGTAGTTATGTAGGTTTGTATGTCTTATTCAGTTGATCTATACATGCAAGTGCTGTTTATGTGTTGTTTATTTGATCTATACATATTTTTTGATGCCTGTAGCGGGTTCCAAGGAAATGCTTGCATAGGGTCCCATTTTATCAATATAAAATGTATTGGCAGCATGGTCTTATATTAAAGAAATTGAACAGTTATTTTAAAATCATATTTCAATCACAGTCTTTAGTTTAAAGAGATAAGTAGTTAAAAATGCATGTCTAATGCATATATATATATATATATATATATATATATATATATATATATATATATATACCTGTGTGTGAGATCTCATGGGCTCCATAGTGTGTCTGTGAATGGCAGAAATATAATGTGGTCACCCTACTGCCTAGTACAGAAGACCATAACACCTGGTAGTGGTAGACAGATTTGATTCCCGCTAATTGTGTGCCTTCTGCATCCATTATTGCCTCATTTGCCAGGTTTATGGTCTTCCCAGGGGCATCCTGTCGAAAAGAGGACATTTCACTTTTGGAAAGTCACTCAATTACTCAGTTCTTGTTTACAATCTCTAGCTGCAACTTGACATTCTGATTCCCTCTGAACCTGAATTTAACCCTGTTATGCCCTCTTGACCTGTTCCTGCCCTTGTCTGACCCTTGGACCATTTCTTGGCTGTCTTTGTATCTCTGCACCCCAGGGTTGACAATTCGGGTATTGACTCTATTAACCGGTGGTTTGCTGGTTTCTGTGCTATTTATCTACTGCTACTGGTTCCAGAATTCCAGCAGTAAGCAATTGTTTGCGCATCCATTACCAGAGCTTAATCGGATTGCTATTCATCTACCTTTACTGTTTCCAGAATCCCTTCCATCAGCAAGTATAGTATGATTTTTCTGCATAGGAACCTACTTGGACACAGTAGGCCCAAAACTAAGAATCTGAGATTCGCATTGGTAAATACCCTGGCACTGGTCCGAGTATGTGAGGGATCTCACAACTCCCATGATACACAGACTGTTCCCACCCCACATTTACCTGTTTATTTTTTTTTATTTTCCTAAAGGCCTTGCTGTTTCTGCACTTATTGGCTAATGCACACAGCTATATAGAACCATTTACCCACCCAGAGTCATCCGGACAGAGCAACAAGGACCAAACCCTCAACGCTGCATTAAGGAACCAGGGAAGTGGAGCTGAATAAAGGAGCATCAGAATCGGGCCAGGATCGTTACCCTGTTACCAGCACGTCAAGTCACAGTCTCTGTAACAACCACCTGCATTGAAGCTCAGCATGAGAGAACCAGGGGGACCTTCGGAGCTGGGGTCTTTAAGCCTACCCACCAACACATATATGAGAAGGTTAGATGTGACCTATACCTTGTGGAACCAGCAGTGTGCCAATGTTTATACATTCCCATTCAGTAACTTTGGGTTTAATTGAGGTCAGACCCACACCTCAGTGATTAACTGCCACAAACCATCAAATTATCCTCACACATTTTGGGACACAGTGTGAAAAAGAAAGTATACCCTCTGTGTATTCTATGGTTTTACATTTCAGGACATAACAAGAATCATCTATACCCTAGCAGACGATTTACTTTAGAATAAATCATTACACCATGTAATATCTCTTGTGTTGTTCATATTAGGTTTTTAACGGCAGGGCTAACACCCAGGTAATGTGGCTCAGCTGTACAGTGTAATAGTAACAGGGGTACCTCTGAGAGGGAAGGATGGGCACTAGTGGCTGCAAGTAGGCATGATGGTGGGCAGTAGACAGGATACCAACAGGCAGGAAGGAGCCCTGACAGTTTGTATGTTAGGGCAAGTATGTCTAAGGGCAAGCAAGTGTGTGGGTGCAATCTGGGTGCCTGAGCAAGTTATGTGGCTGCAATCTGCACACATAAGACTTCCCTGCCACCCTGATTATGCAAGTCCTATGTGTGCAATCTTGGTGCTGGGCAAGTCCTATGTATAAAGTCTTGGTGTTGGGGAATGTCCTATGTGTGCAATCTGTGTGCTGGGCATGTCCTGTAGAAGCATGGTTGGTGTTGGAATTTGGGGTGTGCAACTGCATTGTTTATTTGACCTATACCTCCAATGAAAAAATGTGATTTTCAGTTGATCTTTACTGAAAAGCCTGGGTTTATTTTTTATTCAGTCACTCTATAGCTGCAATGCTGCGTTTCCTTGTGTTATTTAACCTATACCTGAACTACATTGGGAGGAAGGAGAGAGTGAAGGAGAAAGAAGAAAAAGCAAACCTGTCCAGCAAAAATTCTGTTTTCAGATTCAGGTTGTATTGTATTTTGGGAACAAATTTAAAATGCAACATTTATTCTAAATAACGGGCACTTTACTTTTGCCCTTGCAACAGATTTTGCAACAGTTTAAAACTAATTTAGTGAATAAACCTGTTAGCATGTATCTCTCTAAACTCTACCTGTCAAGAAGTAAAGTAAAGGGAGTGAGAAGGTCTAGTGAGTTTTCATATGCGTGTATAAAAATCTGTACTCTTCATAGCAGTTCCATGCTATGCGGCACAGATCTCTTGTTAAGTTACACAGTAGTTTCTCAATATTTCTGTGCTAAAGAACTTACTAACATCTTTTTAAACTATAACTGTGATTTAATTAACAATATAGTTATTGGATTGTTTCCTTTCACCTAATATCTGCTGGTGTTTATCTTGTATGCTAAATAAGCATCAAGTAATGAGAACATGACATCACCGGTGTTCTGCCAAACTAAATGTTAAGGCTATTAGGTCTAATTAGTGTAAGAAGAACATTAAATGTCAAAGAGTTTATGAGTGTGTGACTGTAAGAAGATTACTAGTTAATGTCTTCTGTGTTCCAAGAACTAAATTAAATATTAGATTCTTGATAACAATTTCACACACGTTCTTGATTATGAACAGGTGAGGCACTGATGCAGAGCAGTCAAGAATTATCCCAATATAATCACAAGTTTGGCCACCACAAGCTTCCAATGTTTTCAGCTTTATGTACAAAAATATGTGATCCTTAATAATAAAAATAATAATATAAAACATCATTTTTATTTGTATACTATAAAAAGATCAGTAGAAAATTTGAATAAAATATTTGAAAACAATCTTTGTTCTCATTTTCAAATTTGATTTGGCACCATATCTCAGAAAATTACTATAAACAGGAAATGTAACTTTAAAAAATACATTTTTACGATCCTAATTTGAGTCCAAGCATTAATCATACATAATGGAAGTCTTCCCAAAAAAGATTAAGGGGACAGAAAAAAAGTTAGATTTTAAGAAGAAACATGTCTGATCTTCACTGTTATTATTATTATTATATTTATTTGAAATCCTTGTTTGAATGTGGCTGCAGCTTCAGCCTTCAAAGAGACAATCCTATAATCTGGCTGGGGCTCTTAATCAGCCAGCACAGCCCTGTCTCCCCAGACGGCACCCGCACTACAGGGGGGATAACACAGGTGGGGGAACCCATTGTATCCCTTAATCCCCTCACCTGATACATCCCCTGTATACCGATGGGATTTGTGAGGGGATGTGGCTGATGGGATTTGTGATGGGATGTGGCTGATAGGATTGGGGGTTGGTTCGGTGCACAGTGAATGGAGATTGTATATAAGTTCTGTGTGTTTGTAATAAAGAGAGTTCTGTTTTAACCTCAAAGCATGAAGTCCTGTCTCATGATTGAGGGAAGTGCTGGTCTGTGACTGCTTTCTTCGGACAGCCACAGCGCGTCCGCTTACTGGGAGAGGGAAGGAGCTGACGGGCGGATGTGTCCAGTCTGGGGCACAGGACGATCCGTCACAGATTTATTCCCTCATCGCCCTATATTGGGTTGAAAATGCATTGAAGAATAATATACAATGAAAACAGAAGTGTTATTAGGCTGTAAAAAAAACTAATGAAATAAAAGTCCTAAAATTAGCGCTTTATCTTAAAACAATTCTTGCATGGAAAGAGCTAAAATACCGGAATGTTAAATGCCCATGGGGTGTCTACTTTTAAAAAATGCATGGGTGGTATCACTGTATCACGGTGCTCAGGAGATGTCGTGTGACAGTGACATATACTAGGAACTGTAAATTCATATCTAAAATACGTGTGTGGGAAAAATACACACAAAAAAAAAAAATCAGGGGCGTACCTAGAGTATTTGGCACCTGGGGCGGATC
>VKOC01005282.1:0-11581 GCA_009364415.1 Spea multiplicata | reverse complement strand
AAAACTATTTGTGTTTAATCCTCAATTTACAGTTGCATCAGCTGTATGACTTGCGCTAAACACAAAGTCCCGGTCTGTTTAATGCTAAGCCAGCCGTTTTCCTCACACAGCAGGAGTCCGTGCGCGGCCTGGGCATCCATCATTAGTTCCAGATGTTAACATTTTAAATAACACCTATTTTTCATTTTACTCCTTAGTACCGTTATTTGAAGCGTGTCTGAAAAACAACTAAACTCCTGAGTCGGGGCAGAATTTCCGGGTTAGATTGTCCTTCTTGAGTTGTAACTGAAAGATTTAGAAGAAAGGGGGGAAAAAAACAGCCTCCCGCAGCCTTGTGGTTTCCTTATTTCTCAATCTCTTTATGCAGTCATGCTTCTGACGTTTGAATCTGTTACCCAGCAAAGGCGGTCCAAAATGCTTTCCTTCCGTCCCTCAAGAATAGCCATGCATGCTAATAACGCAACATATTGTGTTGATATTGTGTTGACAGTTGTAGTATTAAAGGAGTACGTTATATATGTATATAGTGTGTGTCCGTGTCCATTCATTGTCCGGTCACTTGCAGTGAATGCTACTTTGTGTTTTCTTTGTTAATCAATCTTTTTGTGTTGTATGCGTAGCATTCATTGTTAAATGTTTGTTCTAACAGTAAAATCCTAGGAAAGGTATAAATATGTGTAATATGTGTAAATCTCTGTGTGTGGAAATGCCTCGGGTTGGGCAGGGTAGATAACGTATTGTGATAACAGATTGTGAGCTTCTCGGCCCGTATAGAGGTTAAAGGCGTGTGGTTTTAGTGAAACGTTCCAGGTGATACTGGTAGTCGTGTCCGGACGCGTCGATGCCTGGAAGCTGCCGCTTGTTACGGGCTTTGGGAATTTCGTAGAGGTGTGTTGTGAATTCTGGATCTACCTTCATGGTGATTTTCTCCCTCTTTGTCTGTAATGCTATTTCAGCCGTTATCAATTAATAAGAGAGCGGGCGTTGATGGGTTTGGGTCATCCGGCGCGGGTTCAGCTCCTTTACCTGCCCGTTACTTGTTCCGGAGTAGCGATTGCTTTGGTTTAACTCATTCAGTGCTGGAACAGCTGCTTTTCTGTAACGTCTTCCATCTCTGCTGAGAACAGCCGGCTCCGAAAATAGACGCGGTTTCATTATTGCCGAAGCTTTGCCGTTATTCTGCTCGTGGGGGAAGCTTGTTTGGGAAGCCCTTAGGATGTTTTCTTTTTTTAGACATTGCAAAAAGATTAGAAGGATTTAAGTGTCAATCTGGTACTTTTCCTTATTTTTGTCCTTTTTAAAAGGAATTCAAAGGAAAGTTTGTGTTAAATATAGGGAGCATTGGCTGTGAAATAGCTGAAAGCATTAAGTAGCAGTACGTATTCCGCAAGTGTTTACCAACATTTATTTATTGATACATTTATGTAAACAGTGGGGTATTGTGTGCCGTTCCACGCTCTGTGCACAGGAGCCGGGTTATATGGATCTTTTCATGTTTGGCTGTATTCTAGGAACAAGTTCTCTGCGGTTCAGAGGCTTATCTAAGGATTTGTTTACTTAAGGCTAAAGCAGATCTGTCTCTCTCCTGAGTCTTTATTACTTTGTTTACGTTCTATGCTTATATATATATATATGCGCGTTGCGTGTTCTCAGGATCAGCCTGTGTGAGGGTAGCGGAGGAGAAGGGAAGTTCAGGAGATAAGATACATTGTTTATGTTGTTTACTATGCAGTAATTGTTAACGTCTGTCATGTTTCCTCCGTAGACCGCCACACTTCGCCCGTACCTCTGCGCAGTCCGTGCCACGCTGCATGCAGCACTATGTCTGGAAAACTTCTCGTCCCAGGTGGTGGAGAGACATAACAAGCCCGAAGTCGAAGTCAGGTAAAAATGTTTGCTCCGTGCCGGGACGCTTGAAAAGGTGGATATTAATGTACGTGCCGTGGAGGCCATATTAGTGCCCATCCGTTCTGGATTAGTTTGTCAGAAAGCTAGCTTTAAAACGCCTGCTATTCTGTTTAACCGCATTTAAAAATGCTGTGCTTATGAGTGACAGCTGAAATATTTCTGTTCGTATCACTGATTAACTCTTTAAATGCAAGAGGTTGAGACGTGAAAAGAAAGCTTCCCATAACAGCCAGGCTCACAGAAGAGATCCATCTCCTGTATAAAGTAATGCGATTTGTGATTGGGATGCAGGCTGCATGTTTAGGAAAATAATATCCCAATATTTACACATTTTTAGGGCATTTTATAAATAAAAAGCAGCCTGTTTGATAATTAACAGATTTATTTAGTATCTTGTCTTTTTGCTTTTGTCACAATGTAACCTTTTATTACAGGAGTAGCAAAGAGCTGCTGCTCCAGCCAGTGGTCATTAGCAGAAATGAAAAGGAGAAGGTTTTGATTGAGGGATCCATTAACTCTGTGCGCATCAGCATTGCAGTAAAGCAGGTGGGTATTCTGGAAGTAACTAAAGTTTTAGTTATCAGGCACAATAATTGTTCAAATTATTAGCGGTCTGTGCTGGGGGACTGCCAGCTATGAACAGGTTTCATATGGAGTATTCTGTTTATTATCTGAGATGAAAACTCTCAGCAGTAACCCAGAACTTTGTCACTGGAGCATATAAAGTAGCCTTTGTGTTGTAATTTGTTTTAAATACATTTTTTCATGGTGAATCTCAGCATGCCATAAGGCAATGAGTTATCCAGGGAATATCTAAACAAATCACGTTTAAAATAACACATCATATTCATTTTCATTCAAGTCTTGGCCAAGGCAGTAGAACTTTTTTCCTTCCTTTCAAAATACAACTTGAAGTCTTCCTTCGATTCAACAACACTTCGGGCAAATCTTAATTTATTTTCATGTCCTCTTCTCCAGGCTGATGAGATTGAAAAGATCTTGTGCCATAAATTTATGCGCTTTATGATGATGAGAGCTGAAAATTTCTTTATCCTCCGTAGAAAGCCCATTGAGGTAAGGGGAGGGGGGTATTTGTATATTTGACTTGCTTTGCTCTTGATTGAGCTGACAATCTCTGGGTCTCTTCCATATGATCTGTAGTGTCTTATGTAATGGATCCCACCTGCAGCAAAGACTTGTTGCTTATTGATCTATATGAGAGGTAGCTAAGAATCCCCCAAAATACATTTTTTCTTAACCTCTTACCGTGTAATCTGTTTATTTTCTCTTATGCTAATGAAGATACCGGTCCCCCCCTCAGTCATTTATTTCACCAATTTAATAAATTTTATTCCTCTATGTACATGACCAGTTCTTTTATATAAATGCCCACATGCTGTCTGAAAGCTAATTGCGTATTGTGTAGGAGTGATGAGAAGTTTTTGCTGTATTGTTCTCCCGTATCTGAAGAGCGTGTTCTTGTTCCCAGGGCTACGATATTAGCTTCCTGATCACAAACTTCCATACGGAGCAGATGTACAAACACAAGCTGGTCGACTTTGTGATCCATTTCATGGAAGAGATAGACAAGGAGATCAGCGAGATGAAGCTGTCGGTGAACGCAAGGGCTCGTATCGTAGCTGAGGAATTCCTTAAGAATGTAAGATTGTATTTTCTTGGCTCCGTGGTCCTTTCTGCTGGTTTTGGAAAGACCGAGTACGGCCTGGCTAGAAGTCGTCATTACATGGGTGGCTCTTAACACTTTTATATCTGTGACTTACTGTTTTTATTTCTCTCTTTTTGCAGTTTTAAAGGCTGTGGATCAGACTGCAGAATGTAACTTCCTCAATTCGTCCCTCGATCTCTGCCTTGCTATCCCAAAAAAAAGGGAGCCAGGCAGGGGGATAATAGGGCCAAGGGAGGGGGCTTGCATTTCGGGGCAGAATAGCGAGGCAGTGAATGTTTGTAAGGGAGACCTCCGGGGGAAAATGTTGCTTAATGGCATTTATCTTCATTCCAAATCCCCCGACAGGATGGGACAGAATATTTTTATTGTTTATTTTGACAGAAATTATGTGCTTGTCTTTATTCTTCCTTTTTTTATTGTTGCCTTTTTTTTTCTTCTTCAAAGATGTTCTGAGAGACACGAAACCAATAACCAACCGTCATAAAAGTGACACTTAGAGGGGTTTATAAAGCCTACCTGCCTCCCAACACAACAAAATTATTATTTTTTAATCTTTATTCAAGAACCGATAACCTGCAGCGATACAGGTGATAAATGAGTGAAAGCACAGATGGTAGAACTGTTCACTTGCTACGTGAGGCGGTGACCCAACCGCCTGCGCTACACGTGGTGTGTGATTAAAGTGTGGTTGTTCTGCTAATTAAATACAATTTTACTGCCCTTGTATCCGGAGGTGCTGTAATAAACACCTTTCTTTCTGCTAAGACGGCTGTGCGCCCGTCGTAGTGAAGGAGAGTAATGAGTCTCTATCTCTGGAACAGGCATAAGGACGCATCGCTATTTTTTTTTTTCTTCTCTCCCATAGACCTTTTTTTGCCAAATACCACGGTTACTCCCTGAACTTCTTTGTAAATGACTTAAAAGTTTACATGCGGTCCAGGTCCAAAAGAAAATTGGGAAGCTTAAGTCGTATTTTCTGTTTCTTCTGCTTTTTGCACTTAACCGTAGATTTTTTTTTTTTCTTATTCAAAAAAAAAATAAAGCCTTTTTGTCCTGTCTCCTGTGTGCAGCTTTGTGCGTGTTACTTAAACTCGTATTTTTCAGTTTTTTCCACTATTCAGTGATCAAAAATGTACATTTTACCTTTTTCAATAGATTTCTACTCGGTTTCGCTGTACCTTTTTAGTAATGGTTATTAATGATGCATCTGACCCAATAGCAAGTGCATAATTTCATGGCTGAAGCGTGGATCCAGACCCTCACCCGCCGTACTGTTTGATTTCACTTTGTGGTTGGTCAATCAGAATGACAGAGCAGTTGATTTATCATCCGGTTCTTTGTCAATATCATTTAAAAGGAAACTCCACCGTCACAGTTTGTGGGTAGTTTTTATTTTTTTTCTGTATTTTAATCAATATGACTGGGAATTAAATGGTTTAAAAGTAAGTAATTTGTGTTTTTCTCAAAAGTCTACACAACTGGTGTATATAACCAATATTGCCTGTTTTATATTTTTCCTCCCCACCCTTGCTATGGCTGCCAGAACAAATTAGCTGCCACCAAAGAGAGGGGAGATATGTATCAAAGAGGTAGAAGTAATGTAATGGGGAGGAATAGTTCTCCAGACCCCGCGGTAAACAGGTAAGGTGAGTTTCTAGTACACTTTTTAATGTCGTGGAACTTGAGTGCAAAGAGAAAAGGTAGTGTGAGTGCCGATGGTAACTCTGTTGGGGAAGTGGTCGAAGTGTTATTTCAATAACGTGTTAGCATGCAACTTCCTCTACTTCGTTCTAGCGGGCGAGTAACGTAATTCCTGATACTCTTTACGTTGCTTATAGCTTTGTTTATTACACACCTCGGTGCGCATTGGGGAGATGTTGGAAACTTGAGACCAATGGATAAAATTATCAAACAATCTAAAACCTATTTTGTTGGCGGCGCACATTATTCAGTCTGATTTAATACAAATCAAGACAAGAAGCTGCACTTAGAAGCCACGGAAGGACCACTGAAAGGATCTAGTACAAATGGTGCTATATACTTTAGAACACTGGGCAAAACATTTTACTTGGCGTGGTGGTTGTAGCTACCGTTGACTGGTATAAGTTTCCAAGCTGTCATATCGATGTATATTTATCATTCATTTACACCGATCAATACACATTTATTGGTAGCAAGGGATTGTCTTTACTACAATTTTAGGGGTATCCATGAGGTGCAGTCAGTGCACAGGTAGTAAGACAAGGGGTATATTACAGGTGCACACAGCCCCAGGGGTACAATCAAGGGGTATAAAAGGTATGCAGACAGTAGGTAAAAGGGTACAGTTGGGGCACAAACCTCCATTATATGCTCACAAATCGCCAGGGGTATGAGCCCTCCCCACTGGCACTGAAAGGGTTAAATGCTGCCTGTGTCCTGGGGACAGTCCACGCGAGGTCGCTGAAGATTTGCCCGTCCGGCCTGACGTCACGATGGATTTAGTTTACCTTGTTACCCTGGAAATGGTTGTCACGTGGACTACAAACAAAAGGGGAGGGACTTCTCCGAACAGGCAGTGTCAGACAGACTGCAAGCGACGGTGCATGCTGGGTGTACCGGGAGCCGGTGATACCCCCTAACCCGGGCCAGGCCTGGGTCTGGGACTACCTGCGATGCCCCTCCTGCGATACGGTAAAGTGTATAAGTATAATCACTGTGCATTATATAATGAGCAGAGGGAATATTATTATTTTTTAATATTATTACTACAAATAGCATGACATCAATAAAAACCACAAAATATTGGGGTTTAGTCACTTATATTAAAGTTACTGCGTCATATGAAAACATGCAATTTTTGTAAATTGAGAAATAAAATAAAACAGGAAATCGGTACAAATTATAAAAAATAAAAAAAAGATGGTGATATATTAATTTTCGTGTATGGTTACCGTATAGCCCCCTTTAGATAATGCAGGGTAAGGGGCAGTTATGATGTTAATGCAGCCCTTTATCCGGATAGATTATTCTCCGGTTCGTTAAAATACTTTTTTCTCACACAGGTCGGTGTATTTACCGTTTATCTGATTGGACTGCGTGTCTCTTTCTGAAAGAGCACACATTTGATTAATGATTCCCGTTACCATGGTGGTGCAGAAGGTACCGTCCATTTTATTATTTCTAATAATCTATACATTCAGTAGCGAAACAGTAACCCCTCTTCTTCCTCTGTTTCAGAAAGTCCTCTTTTGGCTAAATATTGCTTTCAATTGTTTTTCCACAGATTTCTTCTGAATCGCACAGGGAAGGGGGGAATTCCATTGGGAAAGGAGGTCCCAAAACAGGTAGGAATAATAATATAGACGTGACCTGTAGACTGTATTTAATATATATATATACTTTTATACCTCTATACATATTAAATCCTTAACTTTGAATATATTTACACCGACACAAATACTGATATACAGAATTATTACACCCAGCGTTAATTCAAAATTCTTAAGGCAAAATAATACATTTATTGCATTTATTGTCTCATTACTCTAGAAAGAAGAGCGTCTTCTTCTGATGGGCGTCAGCGGAAAAGGACTCTTCACTCGAGAATTAACCCCGAACAACTGAAACAGGCCAAGCTCCTGGTGGATAACGCCATTAAGGTCAGCAGAACTCTCTGTTACTGATTTAGTTATATTAAGTTATTTACAGTAAGCCTTCTATAGAAACATTTCCACTCATTTTGAAGCTCCAGGGTTACTGTATGGTCTGTGTTCTGCATTAGAACTCCAAGGTCCGAGTTGTTACAAACATTTCAGTTGTTTCCATGGTCCTTATTTAGATTTTTAATACAATTTGTCATTTGTTTGGATGGAACAGAGACGCGCGTTCCTCAACTTTGGATGTTCACTTGCTTTTCTTTTTAATTTATTTGAAGGAAGGCTTGGGGGGGGGTTCTCCCGATTCGTTAGTGTAAATGTTGGGAGATATGGAAACATGGCAGAGTATGATCATTTAATGTGCATCTCTTCTCCTAACACCGTCGTACAGGAGAAGAAGATTTTTACCATCCATGGCCCGTACCCAGTGATCCGCAGACGTCTCAGAGAGCGAGGATGGGTGGAGAGAAAACTCCCCAGCCTTACAAAACCTCGTAGGAAAGGCATGGACGAGGAAAAAGGTGTTGGAAGTGGGAACGACGATGAAGGTAATAATACAGAGGAGGCGCTTTACTCATCAGAGAATGTCTGCCGTCAATTAACATTTTTATACCAGCTTGTTTTGTCGGATCTTTAAATTATGCTCTTGAGTCTTGCATAGTACCGATCTAGCTCAAAACCTTTGTGTTTTTTGTTTTTTTTTTAATTATAAGATGAAGATGGTGACAACATGGACAAGGACGGTGATCTAGATGATTTCCACAACCTCACAGTAAATATTTAATTTATATATTAACGTACATTACAGATTCTTATTTCTAATCGTACATATTTCAAAGTGCTGAGAAATATGCTGATTACCACGCTAGCTGAATAATTACTAGGGGACTTTGAGGCTCCTTTTAAAGATTCTTTTACACATTTCTGGATGCTTTGAGTAATTTGTTGTTTTTATTATTATATATGTATGTATGTGTATATATATATATGAAACCTCTGGTGTGTTTTCCCCCATGTAGTCATGTCTTGTCCGCAATGAAGATCCCTATTTTTTGTGGACAACCAGCCGCGACTCTGTGGACTGTCGTTCCCTGCGAAAGGATCAGATAACGAACCATTACGCGCATGCTGCAGCTATTACTACCAAGGTGAGAGGATGTAACAGATCTGTCTCATCTATGAAAGCAGAACTGCAAGTTATTTTTCTTCTTTCTTTTAATTGCTTGCAGTGGTTAAAGTTAAATCTCTGTCGAGGTTATAGAAAGATCAGGGAAACCATTAACACCCCAATATATTAATCATAAATCCCCTGTAGGTAGTTTGTTTGTTTGCCCCCTTTGGTTTGGAAACACACTTGAGTTACTTCCTAAACTGTGGAAGAACTGTGGCGGCTGTTTATTTTTGGGGTGAAACATGCTGTAAGTTCGCCGACTTGGCTGATCTAATGCTTGAGTCTCTGATAACAAACAAGTTAGCAAAATCAATTACTTTTATTATAGGTTGGCTTGTGTGTGAATTTGAGAAATCTGCCTTGGTTTGATGACACTGTTCCGGACGCCTTTTTCCCGCGTTGCTACAGGCTCGGAGTTTTTGATGAGAAGCAAGCATTTATGGGTAGGAATACTTATCTTGATAACTGTGTCCTCTCTGAATTGTGATATGTTGGTCAGATCTAGATGTTATTCTAGAGCACCGAGTAATGATACATTCTGTAAGTTACAGCGAAGAAGTGTGTATCTTGCTGTTATTTGTGAAAATCTCTTTTTATTTTAAAATCAGAGGACTTTTGGCTAACAGCTGCCCAGAGTATCCTGAAGCTGGTGTCAGGAAGCCAACACAGAAGTGGCATCATTTGGAACGGTGAGTAGGGTTTATATAAGACCAGCATAGAAAAAAAATGTAGTTATAGAAGCTTTTGTTCCATCTAAGGCACTGAAAGCTTATGTTATTTTACATTACTTTCTATGTTGGTCTAGTAAAAGGTATCAACTTTGCATAAACGTTCCATCTTCTCCTAAACCAATATGACTTCCCAGAGATAAAACAGGCCCTTAATGTTAAACTAAATATCTAGGACTATTAGACGGATTAAAACACAAAAAGCTCCAATCAATTAATTATTTCAGCCAACAGATCTGCAAAGTGCATTCGTTTTAACTCTGCCGGGTTCTTCTCTCCAGGAAACCGCGTCCCAGCTCAGGTTATTGTGACCGCCCTGCAAGCCTGTGAATCGTATCTTGGCACATTGGACCATCAAGATATCGATACAGAGATTCCCATCGTCGCTGACGCCGCACGGAACGAGTTTCTACGCAGCTACTATCAAATCATCCAGTAAGTGACGCCGTACAGCGCAGATCTTGCTGCGATTCGAAACTAAATTATAATGAGTGAACTTTCTGAATGAACCGGTCAATCTAATTTTTATTTATTTGTCGACTTGAACCCAGAAAGGGAGTTTGGGTCGTACCAATATTTTTTTGGTGAACGATGATTGTGTTCCAGGTAAAAGTATATGAACTGTACCTTTTTATTGTTGCAGTAATGGTGCTGCGATTGAAGACTCGGATCTGTTTGCGAATCGGTGCGACGATGTGCTGGAGAAGTTAAGATCAGTGAATCCACAGCTTGATATCGATGGCGTCAGAAACATCTGGATTGTAAAACCAGGAGCTAAATCCCGCGGCAGAGGTGAGTAGGTTGAGATGTCACTGCTACAGAGTTTCAGCTATTACTGAATTATAGACAACCGTAAAAAAGGAAAAGGTGAAGAATTTTTTCACTCCGCTAGACGAAGTCCAAAATAAGAAATACACAAATTCCAGGTCTCATTTTCTCTATTTACGAGTAGCTCTGCCTCCATCTGCGTCTCTCAGTGCCTGTCCGGATCTTCAGAATCAGCACTCACATTCTGGAAATCAGGAAAGGACTTTAATCAACGGCCCAAACATTTCCCCCTGGCTTTATGATAGCTGCTTACGTAATTGCACCTGAAATGAAATCCCTGTGCATTTCACATGTTCAGTAAAATTACCAGTTTCTACTGATATTTGAAGCTGAGAAACCTTGCATGTTTTCAGTTTGTGAATAAGATTCTAAAGTCGAATGTTTGTTCGTGCGTAGGTATAATCTGTATGGATCGGTTGGAAGAAATTCTAAAGCTGGATAGCAGTGATCCAGGGATAGTCAAGGAGGGGAAATGGGTCATCCAAAAATATATTGAGCGACCGCTGCTGATTTACGGCACAAAGTTCGATGTGCGCCAGTGGTTTCTGGTGACTGACTGGAACCCTTTGACGATCTGGTTCTACAAGAAATGCTACATTCGCTTCTCATCGCAGACCTTCTCCTTGGAGAATCTAGACAGGTAAATTAATGGTGGGATTAATGTTATGCTATTCAAATATCTTACTAACATTTAGTTTTCAATGTCCCATAACATACAGCCTAACCCTAGATAATTAGTTTTTCATTGACTTGAAACTAAAAGCTAAACACCTTTTCTCATTACTACAGCTCCATCCATCTCTGTAACAACTCTATACAAAAGTATTACGAGAACTCGTGGAATCGCCATCCTCTGGTGCCTTCTAGCAACATGTGGTCCTGCGATGATTTTCAGAAATATCTACAAGAGATGCGAGCGGGACGCGCCTATCGGGAGGTGATTGTTCCAGGAATGAAATCTGCCATAATCCACGCTATTCAGAGCTCCCAAGATGTGATGGAGCCCAATAAGAGCAGCTTTGAATTGTACGGAGCAGACTTCATGTTTGGAGAGAACTTCCAACCCTGGTTGATTGAGATTAACGCCAGTCCAACCATGGAACCATCGACAGCAGTGACCACCGAGCTTTGCGCTGCTGTGCAGGAGGACACCCTGAAGGTGGTGTTAGATTGGAGACGCGATTCAAAAGCGGATGTGGGGTTATTCGAGCTAATCTACAAACAGGTATCGCCTTAACTGAGTGTCCTTTCTATATTTTGCTTTAACGTGTTTTAACCATGTTTTACTGTATTTTGTTCCTGTAGGCTTCTGTAGATGTTCCTCAGTATAAGGGAATAAACCTGCTGGTGGAAGGATCCACTGTTAAGAAGCCACGTCCCCCTCCACAGAGACAGTCCCACGGTGGAGTTAATATGGTTATCGCTCCTAGGATAAGACAAAAGTCTTCGTCGATGGTGCAGGCCAGCGTCTCAACAGCAACTTCTCAGGCTAGTCAAGAGGCTAGTACTGGGTCGCCGGCAAGCCATCCGTGTACATTAACCAGGCCAAAGACAACGGCGACTCTGACACCACCTAAAATATCTAGGGCAGAAAACAAAGATGAGCTAGGACTGGTACATG
>VKOC01005281.1:0-11533 GCA_009364415.1 Spea multiplicata | reverse complement strand
TATATTATCCTTTATGCGATCCGGAGCTTCCGCTCATGATTCCCTCATAATTTACTTATGCAGTGAGAATTTCACCTTTAAAATAGACCATGGAAGTGGAGTCAAAAGGGGTGGAAATATAAAGCTCCATTGTAAAGAAAAATGACAAGTTAGAAAGTATTTGCACATTCATAGAGAACTGGTTAAAAGGCAAAAATTTGGAGTGGGATACTCCAATGGTCTATTATTGGTCCTATTTTTTTTTTATGCTGAAAGTAGTGCACGCTCTAAGGTTAACATGTTTAGTGCACTGCCAAGTGAAACAGATTCTATGCCTTTCTACTAAGCACAACATTGTTAAGGTTACAGTGATTTAACTTTAGCATAGTTAATGGTGGTCCAGGGGAAAATCCAATTGACTCAATTGGCTCATATTAACCCCCTCTTTTTTTATATCTCAAAATAAGCAGCTCGCTATACACAATCATGCTTTTGGAAAAAATGTGCCTAGGCCATACAAGAAAAGTGAGAGCTGGATGTGCAAAACTATAAATAAAGAGGTATTATTTATTATCTGAATGCCTTGAGATCCAACACATGTATATATTTTACCTATATAAATACTACCAAATACTACAGCCACATTGGGTAGCCATGTTTTGTGTTTTGTTGGGAAGGGGTTGCATTCCTGTGGACCAAAAAAAGAAACGTTGAATCTGATTCATTTGTGCCCTTTTTCAATCTAAAGTAAGAATTTAACCACGTGCAGCGAAATATTGGTTTAGTGTGAAGCAGAAAACCGTGAAGTAACTGTGGAGTATTAGACATTTAGATTAAATTAAAAATTCTGCTAAAATCTGAATATTTCATTGGTGAAAATGATTTTATGAGGAAATTAATTAACAGAGTCAAATCCCATTGTCCTTGGGCTTTTATGTGTTGGAAAGATCTAATGTTTTCTTTTCACTTAAAATCTGACACCTATTTATCAAAAGACCCAGCGTGTCACGCTGTGAAAAGTGACACCGATTTGCTTAGTGTGACACTTTATGAATGCTGGACAATGGAAGCCGACTTGAATTTATGATTCTAAACTCTCAATGTGACAATTGCCAATTCCAACTCACACCAAGGGGCTCATTCATCAGACAGTTTTCATAAGAGCCCCCTAAAGAGTTACATTATATTACATGGAGTAGGTAGATTTTATCCTATTTTCCTTGGCTGTCCCTGGCAGTAGTACAATGCTACTGAAGATTCACCTTCCTCCATGTTAGTACATTAGTTATAGTACGTACTTAAAAGAAAATTAGCTTATTGTCAAGGCAATTCAGAAACAGTGCTGTTTTGTGAAAATTGGCCCATCCTTCCACTATCGGTTCAGCAGGTGTTGCTGTCTGTTGCTGGGTTAAAGGAAAGCACAGTATCAGATAGCTTATCATGTATAGTATGCATGTTGTATAACGGTGGGTGAGCTGACAGTTTGAGTGTCACCAGCACAGCTAATAAACTCACAAAGCACCAGAGATATTTTCTCCTTCTGTATAAGTATATAAGAAGAGTCTTCTCTTGCATCTGTACAGGTGTACTTGAGGACTAAAACCCTATAGAGCAAAGGGGACAGCTTTTAGCTATTGTTGAGAAGATGTATGATATAGATCTTTAACTTTTACACTATGTATTTATGTTTGAGTCTCTTTAATATCGATTTCCTTCAATATTTGTTAAAATTTGCATTGTGAATAATGAGTTTTGCAGTTCCTAAAAAGTAAACGAAATTCCACAGAAACTGTCGCTATCACTGTCTGCATTACATTGTCTCTGTGTCGATTAGTCCTGTGTAACAAAACAGCCAGATGCATCTCTACTGTCTTTCCAACGTAGCTCAAAGAGAGTTAGACAAATCCAAAGAGACATAGGCATATCTGCCATAGAAATGCCTCCATGTCTGCCAACCTGCCAGGGGAGCTTGTAAAAATGGTGTAAATTAATTAACATCAGACCTCTTGTAGCTGTTCATTTCTGTAAACAAACATTTTAATATGCAGTAATTAATTAAATATGACACACTGCCTCCCTCCTTCCACCATGGATCTATTCAAGTTTTACTCCGGTTTTGCTTATGGTTTTGGTCAGATACCAAATCAAAGAAACATTTTTTTTTTACTTTTTATTTTAACTTTTTGTGATAATTGCTCAATCAATCTTTTGATTTCTGATGTATGCATTTATGTACTTATTTATTTATTTATGATGTATGATGTATGTACTGAATGTCCCGCAGACTAATGTATTATTTACATAAAACACGTAACAAGGTTTGGACGTGGTAGGAAAGCTGCATTATTATAGCTAAGTGAATAGGTCCAACAGACATAATCTGTAGTTATATTTTCTCAATTTCTTAATTTAATGTTAAGGAGACTTGTCAACTTCAGTGCATTCCATTGTTTTATATACTATAAAATGCAACTTCAACAATGCGTGCTTGTAAAATATATAAGTTGCATTTTATAGTATATAAAACAATGGAATCTAGCAGAGAGAGATGACATCTTAGCTATGCGCTACTGAAACATTGATTTCAGTTCCAGCTCAACTTCAACTTGCACTTCTCTTCATCCTTACCAAACCTGGCTTACTTAACTATACTATCCAGTATTATTAAATTGTACATATTTTTCTCAGTAGCATGTTTATGTATAATAAACATCAACATTTGTAGAGTACCCTGAAAAACTTGGAATCAGAAATGTAGACTTCAAATATATAATATGCTTTGCATTGCTCCAACCATCCACTGCCAAATGTTCTACCCATCAACTTGACAAGTTTAAAATGTATGACAGATGTCTCAATTAAATGGGCATCCACCAACATTAAATATTTGTTTGCAACTGTCTCGCCTTTTCAAGACAAACTAACCACCACTAATAAGCAACTTAAACAGGGTTTCCATCAATGGAATCTATATGTCTATACGCAAGTCAAAATGTTCTTGCTCCCAAAAAGACTTTACTTTTTCCTCACCCTTCCCATCCCAGTCCTTAAGCCACATATCATTGCCCTATTGCTTTATTTTGCAGCATTCTTTCCCACACTAAATGGATGGGATGTTTAGCAGTACCCCACCTTATCAACTATTATCAATTTAATGCATTTTATTGAAACAAAAATACAATGCTAATTATTCCAGTAGTCATCCTAAGAAATTTCCTTAATCCCCTTAAACATTTTGAATGAATTTGCAACTCAATGTTCATGCAAAGCCTGAGGGCAGATCTGATAACTGAAGGTTAAATCCATTTCAAGCCAACAATTCACCATGTATTTTGCTACACAATCTGCACACACATTGATTAATAATTTATGAATTATATACTTATAGATCATTTGCTTCTGCTGATTTCATAGATGTAGGCTATGTCAAGACCCTGCTATTGCTACAGACATGTTATTGTAAGAGGGTGGTTTACTGGAATTCAGCCGTTAGCACACAATGCTACATTTTTACTGTCAGATTTTTCTATTCTTTGTGATGGCACAGCTCATACTGAGCCTGCTCTTAGAGTAACTATTTCCCAGATGCATTTTTCACTGTAAAAAAATACATTATTTTCCTGCACCTTCACCGAGACTCTAGGGAAGGCTTTGGCATATAGACATTCCAAGTCGTATTCCATTTTCATTCTACAGCAAAATAAATTGTGAGCTAATCCAGTGTGGAAATGCAATATGTAAATTACATTAGGCTTATAAACTACATATCTTGATACTTTGATACAAATCTTGATGGTTCCCCAAAGACTGCTTTTGAGCATTAAAGTATAAAACTGGGTCTTTTTTGGAATGAAGGTGTTCACAGTCTTTACACCTCACACTTTCAATGTTTGAGTATAGATAACATTAAATTGATTTGCACTTCAAGAAATGAAGAGATTTATGATTTTTTTTGGAGTGATACACATTTCTGCATCACCAGCATGCTGTGGCATTGAGTTTTCAATACAAAAATGAAAAGATTTAATAGCTTGCATGCTTGTCAGCGTGTGCCCAGATTTTATGAGGTATCATACTTTAGCTAGTATACTTATGAAAGTAATGAGCTTTACAATGTGTCTTCTCTTTTTTCCTGCTTCTCAGTCATTACATCTCTACCCGCACAGCTTCATAGGGGGTACCCAAGATATCCAAATTTATTTTTACATTGGACCGGCACATGTGGCTCCTAATGATAACAGGTCCTCTCTAGTGTTATAAAATGGTCCTCTCCTTTTCCTGCATTAAAAATAATACATTTCTAATATTCAAACAATATATATATATATATTGAAACAATAACATAATAAATTAGACATATGAAAATGTTAATAACTCCCCTGTTGCCAATAGTAAACACTTTGTAGTAAGCGCTTTTGTAGATCCTACACTAGATTAGGTATGGATTTAAGGACTAGTCAAAATTCAAATCAAATCATCTAAGGTTCACATGTAACCTAATAAATCCTATAACTACTACCATATTCTGATCTGGATTTAACAACAATGTTCCTACAGATATCTGCAGTGATATTTATTCCAGATCTTGCTGGTAACGAAATGTGCTACAAGAGTATTTAGAATCAGCATCAGGGATAATGACTGCACTTTTTTTTCCTAAAGCATATCTTGGTTTATTTCTCTACCAGAATGAAATGCAGATGTATGTATACTGAGACAATATTTCCCTCTCTCCTTCCCATCTGCCACAGAATAGATTTTAATCTTTAATCCATGAGCATTCAGTGAACACCAGCAAATTGCAAATTACAGATGTTTTACTGTCTTTTGCATTTTTAGCATCTTTCCTTCCCACTGTCACTCAGTGTCTTTCTCCCATTCTCTTCTCTTCTGCATTCATCCGATGCCACCAAGTATCACAAAAGCCATATGATTCTGTCATTGTTTGGTAATTAAACCTTTATTTACACTAAATACATAGTGCAAGCGCTGCTGCTGTTAACCCTTTGCTAACCTGCCACTTGTGTGACAGTCCCTTTTCTCTTTGTTTTATTATTACAGAAATTCACAAGACCCCATTAACTATATCTAATGTTAGATTTGTTTTACTGATATCATATCTTCACACAAAAAAACTCAGCTCAGAGTTGTTGCTAAAACTAAAGCACAGTAATAACTGTGCTGTGGATGTGCCACATTGTTACCATGTTTTCGGTAATTCCTTTTATGTATGTATAATATATACACATATACACATACATATACATATGTGACCAGACCTATTTTTCTTAAATTTTTGCTTAAAGATAGGGGCTTTTTGACATTTTTGCTCTGTGTGTTTAACTGTAGCTTCCCGCTTTCTCATTTAGTGCACTCACACACAGTAGCGGTACTAAAGGGAGGGGACGTAAGGGGATGCGGGAGAGTGAATGGGTGAACGAATAAATGAGTGAGTGAATGAATGAGGTGAGGTGTTTAGGGGCAGAAATGGTACAGGCAGGCTGCTTCAAGGGGGGCAGAAATGGGAGAGACAGGCTGTTTAGGGAGGCAGAGGTGGCACAGGCAGGTTGCATCAGTGGCAGAGGTGGCACAGGCAGGTTGCTTCAGGGGTAGAGGTGGCACAGGCAGGTTGCATCAGTGGCAGAGGTGGCACAGACAGGTTGCATCAGGGGTAGAGGTGGCACAAGAAGACTGTTTTAGGGGCAGAGGTGCAACAGGCAGGGTGTTTTAGGGGCAGTTGCGGCACAAGCAGGCTGCTTCAGGGGCCAATTGGCAGAGGGTGCTACAGGACAGGCTGTATTAGGGGCAGCGGTGGCACAGACAGGAGTTTTAGGGGCAGCAGTGGCACAGGCACGTTGTTTTAAGTGCAGCTGTGGAACAGACAGGCTGTTTTAAGGGGCAGCGGTGTCACAGGGAGGCTGCTGAAAGGCCAGCGGTGGCACAGGCAGGCTGTTTTAAGTGCAGCGGTGGCATGGGGAGGCTGTTTTAGAGGCAGAGGCCTACCACGTCAAAGTCTGTCTTACCATATAGTGATAGGGGTTATGCTGCACTGCCGTCAATGTCTGGCTTAGTATAGAGTAATGGGAGTTATGCTGTACCATATATGTTTAGTAAATGTTATTTGTTTAAACTTATTTATTTATAAGTTAATAATTCATTTTTCAGATTTTTATTTCTTTCTAGTTGACATACAGTTTACAAATTTGTGGCATAAATATTCTTGCTAACATTATTTTTTTGTGTGGGGGTGCCACATACAGGACTCGCCCCAGTTACCAAATATTCTTGGTCCTACCCACCCACAACTTAAACCTGCCTAACTACTCACTAAGAAAGCCACCCACCACCCAAGCCAATTGACACTGAATGCCATCTCTGAAGTCGGGAAGCTTGGCAGTTCTACACTAGACGCAGTGCCCCATGAAAATCAAAAGTTTGCACTCATTAAGTTTATCTAGTCAATCACTGACATTTATGTTGTGGTTTCTATAGTACTTAAGCTGCACATCTGTCTTAATGGTTTCTATAGTACTTAAGCTGCACATCTGTCTTATTGGTCAAGTGTTCTTTTTAAAATAAATATTAATTGTGAAGAAAACAGGCTTGCCACCTGTCCTGGTTTAATCAGGACAATCCCAGACTCCCAGACATACCTTTTTTTTCCCCCAAAAAAACCGCTGACCTGGTGGGGGATTTCAAGCAAAGGCAGAGCCAGGGTTCAGCTGGGCAACATAATGTCGCTTTACATAATCTTGCAGTACTATTAAAGATGATATGGAACTTCATGGAGGGTAAGTGAGGTGTGTGTGTTAGTTTGAGTGTCTGTGTGTGTGTAAGTGTGAGTATTTATATGCTAGTGTGAATGTCTTAGTGTGTGTGTGAGTGTGAGTGTCTCAGTTTGTGTTATTGTATAGGTTTGTGTGATCTAGCTTATTCAGGGACTAACTCATTATATGTAGAAGAGTCAATTATTACAGCTACTCTTACTCCAATGTGAATGTTTGAACAAACAGGAAATGACAAATGACCCACGTCCAAGCAGTCACACTTATACATACCCAGACACTCACACTTGTCTCTCTTCTATCTCTTCTCATTTCTTTTCTTTCATACCTTTCTCTTTTTTTCATTATCCCCGGGAGCAACCCTTTAAAGATTGTCCAGGAAGTACCTCTGCAAAAGGTGGCAACCCTAAATGTAAAAGTAATGTTGTGTTAACAGGGAAAAAGGAGGGGGGGGGGGTTATAAAACAGAGAGAAGCTGAAATGGATATTAAAGGAAAAATGGTAAAAAAGAGCTAGGGATAAAATATATGTGGTAAACTTTACCTACTTAAGCAAAAAGTCCCATCTTTCTAACAATACCTCTTTGTTCTATCCATTTGCAACTGCTTTGATTAGGTGCCAAAAACAGAACCCCAGCATGATCCCTGGAGTTTCTATAAACATGAATAAGGCCACAATGGCTATTGGGAGTGTGGTACTTTTGTATCCAAAACACGATCATGCTTTCATATTCAAAAGAATTAAAACAATTCATGCAACGGTTCATAAAGGGAAGAAATAAAAAATGAATAAATAAAATGGATTTTAAAATGTGCCTGGGTCACAAAACTTGATTGTGTTCTTAAAATTTCATATTCATTAATAGAATTAACCATGGCCCAATAAATATAACTATAATAAGGAAGCAGCATCACTTATATGCATGATATAAGGAATGCAATCTTCATAAAAATGTTCCCAAACATGGGGAAGTGTTAAGGAACATCAGCAATATCCAATTCCCTCAGTATTATTATGTTACATGTAGTGGCCAAACAAATTACAAAGAATGGCCATTTTGTGCACCATTAATTGTTGAAAAAAAAACATTTTATAACTTGTTCAACAGACCACCATTCACCTTGGAATAAGAGTAGCTATAACGATTGACTCTTCTACATATAATGAGCTAGTCTTTGGGTTGTGGAACTTAGCACACTGTTCAGGATCTGACAAACAAATCACATTCTGGTATGCAATGGTAATCTCATATCAAAACTGTTGTTTGCACTTAACAAATTGCTGAATATATTATTAGATCACTGTTCAAAGAACTGGATTCTCATAATGCAAACTTGTAATCCAAGATAAAATCAAGCGGTCCACCAAAAGGTGAACTGAAAAGTGTAAAGTTGGACATATGCATGAGTATAAAGACAAATCAGACTTGTCAGTCACTGGTGGCTTTAAAACAACATTTGCCTGGTGACCTATAATGCAGCAATCGTTTTCCTGCCCTTATTTCTTCCATGAATGGGTAGCCGTATCTTCTGATACAGTTGTTTCTCTCTCTCTCCTCTGGTGTAGTTTTCATATCTCCTGACCACTATATGAAGACAAATGGGATGGCCTCCATCCAAGCAAACCATGGAATTACCCAGGTATGTAGCTCAAGTGTATGAAACGCCAAGCCTCAAGGGGGCCAAAAAGGGGGAAGATTTTTGTATATTCCACACTGAGCACAAGCAGTTCAAAATGGGTAAGGTTGATTGAGTCACATAAATACATACTGAATGTATACACACATTTGTCACTTAAACGAACCAAGTTTAGCCAAATAACCGCTCAGCCTATAACTTGAATTTGGCCTCCTTCCACTATCTGCATTACTTATTTAGAAGGTCTTCTAACTGCATTTCCTAGCTAAACTTCATCCTGGAAAAGTAGCATCCTTAACATATTTGCCATAAAGTATTGTTTGCTTTAGGCACTCACCTTCTGTACAAACAGAAATCTGTTTATTGAAGACAGAACAGATATTTATACCAAACATTACAGGATTAGGGTTATAACCCCATCAACTACAAGACAGCCCGGTGCCTCCATACAGTTCTATGGCCAGCAATGCCCACTTGAAAAGAGTCACTATTTTGGAGTGATCTCAAGGGAGCAGCGTCAATACCTGGATACCAATGGAGAGCTCAGGGTCCGAGGATGTTATGGTCCAAAAAGCAGCGTGATCCGACATTGGGACCCTGAGCGACAGTGTCAGAAACTTCACTGTGAATAGTTTGTGCGGTAGCTGGGCTAGAGTTTCATATCCATGGCTTGGTAAGCCCCGGTCCTAAAGATTAATATTAAAACCAGGTTTCCCAGGTGAGCCTCTCTTCGCAACCACCACTGAGTGTTGTCCACCACAAGCTTAATGTAACCTCAAAAGAGTGACATGGCGGGACAAAGAGTGTCTGTAGCGACACGGTTCCAATTGTCGGTGGGCATCGCCACAGTTCCTGGTCCGGCACATCAATTGTTTCCTGGCTTGTAGAACCCCCATAGCCGGCTAGTTCATGAGAGTCTCGTTCATCCTGTGCCCCCCAATGAGCACAGGGTTAATTAGACATAAGAGGGGACTGGGCAGACAGGTAAGGAGTCTTCCCAGGAATCCACCAATGCCCCCCCCTCCGAAACTCAAACATACCCCCATGTGTCCTCAGCCTCAGGGGGTTACTGTGACAGTGTGTATTGGCAAAACCTGCATTTCATCATAGATTTTTTAGTGAACTTTCCCTAAAATGGGCAAGAAAAGAGCAATAGATGGGACTTTGCATTACACCACCACCCTACAGCAAATTTGTATCTTTGCCCAAGGTTAGAATTTGACTGTGCGGTCTGATTGTCGGTCTCATGTTTAATTGTGTAGCCTAGTCCATTGTCATCAGAAATTATATATATATATATATAACTATATATATAAATATGCTCATTGGGGCCACAGGGTGACCAGAAAACCCCTAACCAAACTCCCATATACTGGCTGGCTATGGGGCTCTACATGGCCAGAAAGGCTCCGTGCGCCTGACTGGGACCTAGCTGCAATGACCACCGACAATTGGAACTGCGTCGCTATGTAGATCCATTGTCCCACCCACTCTTTTGGGATTACGCTATGCTCGTGGTGGGCAACACTGGGAGGTGGTTACGGAGAGGGAGTTAATTTTGGAACCCTGGTTTTATTACCCATCTTTGGGACCAAGGTTTACTCAGCTGTGGCTATGGAACTCTGGCCAGCTACTGCCCGAACTATTCGAGGGGATGCTTCCGACGCTGTTGCTCAGAGTCCCAACATCGCTTTTTGGAATATAAAATCTTCGGACCCTGAACTCTCAGACCCTGAAATAGTGACTTTTGTAGGCCACAAAACTGTATTGAGGCACCAGGCTGTTTGGTAGTTCATGGGATTATACTTCTGATCCAATTATGTTGTGTGTATAAATAACTGTGTTGTTCCCAATGAAGTCAGTTCCTGCTTTACCTCAATATGAGTTCTGTCTTGTTATTGGGTAAGTCTCATTGCTTTAAGCACAGTGCCACAGATGTTCCTGAGCAGCTGTGTTTCTTGCTGTCTTTGACACTGGCTCCACCTGATTATTGAAGTCATGCATTCCTGTTGGCTATGAGGAGAAGAAAGGAACGTCTGGTGGGTGTATCCAGTCGGGGTATGGGTTGTTCCTATCACACCTATATGGATCCATGTGGGATAACAAGCTATGTGTAGGATATTATTACCTATACATTCTAATCTAAAATGTCATGCCTTTACTACATTGATATTACTTTATTAACTTTGGTGCACAGGTAAGAAACAAAAATACTATTGCCAAATGAGTTTATTGTGATTAGTTCATTGCTGTAAAAATAATTAGAGAGCTGTGAATGATCTTATTTGAACTACACGTGATTTTTATTTTATGTCATTTATTTTGCTGTGTCCTCCTAATGTTTCCTGGTGTGCCATTTGCTCGGTTTGCCTTATTAAACTGAAATGTGATGATTCACATCCTAATCTGTTTTACTATCCTATCAGGGCAAAGGAAATGAATCCAAGCACACTACAAATGGCATGAGGAATCCTGCCAAAGCCATTTCTAATTTGTGCTAATCCTTTGCATACTTTAAGGGCATCTTGCTAAATAGTGGAAAGATGCCACGTGGAATGATTGAGAAACACGACAATTGACAAGATAGCCAGACGGGCATGAACAATATCAGATGTGCGAAAGAAAACAAAGACTATCCTACCCTCCTCTTAATGTTCTATGCAATTAAAAATTGGATGTACCACATGTTTCCGCTACAAGCCTGACTCCAAATGGAGGTGCGTCTTAACTTAACAGAGAAAAGCCATGACATTTGCAATAAAAAGAGTAGTGTTAGCAAATCATTAACATAAAAATTACCCCACAATATTTTCATAAGTTGTAATAAACATTTATTCTAAATACTATATTTTTTGCCAAAGGTCTCTTTGCTCTGGTTCACAACAAAGCTTACAGAATTTTTTTTTTTATATCATTTAAGTGCATATGAGGAAACCACTGACACAATCTGCCACCCCCTGGTATTGTAGTAGGTGGACTGCTGTCCCCTAATCTTGCCACCCTGGGCCTGGCAACTCATAAGTTAAATTTAATAGGAGAGAAGGGAGACACAATCGAAGATAAAGATACTGGGGATAGAGAAATTTCACTGGGAAGGTATAAAGAAGTAAAAGTTTGTTGTTTTTTGGGGGG
>VKOC01005279.1:0-10689 GCA_009364415.1 Spea multiplicata | reverse complement strand
GCGAAACTGGAATAACAAGCTTAGGTTTGATGCTACCGTACTCATAAAACAAGATATAAAATCCATGAGCACTCATACGGTAAGCTCTTTCACCGGCAGACACGACTGCAATTCTGCACAGTCAATTCTTGTCTCGTCTACTACAACACGGAGTGGAAATTCTCCTGCTTTCATTTAAGAATCAATTTCTAAAGATGTCAAATTGTCAATCGCTATCTGAAAACACATCTGGAAATTACAATGTAATAGAATATTGACGCTGTACAATTAGTGCAAAGATTATCAGTATTTATATTTTCAGTGAAGAATTCCTTTTATTAACTAATGTTTTCAGCAAATAATCCTTATTTAATCGATTGAAATGTCATTAACATTAAATATTCAAATAGACACAAACCGTGTGACTCCCGTCATAATCCCGTCATATGTTGGACTGTACTCTTATCTCTTATGGTTACAGGAGTACGTTAAAAAGTTAATTCACCTGCTACACTTACTGATGTCTATGATCATAATACCCCACCGGGGTAGGTCTCTCCAAGGTTTCTTGTTGCCCAGTTGACTTATGTCAATGCAAATATGAAGTTTTAATCACACAAATAATATCAATTTCATACATGTTCAGTGACATGTTTCTAGTCGTAGTCCTAAACAGAGTACATAGTTAGAGAAGAGGCTTCTAGGCGCCATTGTGACCCTAGTGAGCTCCTCCGGCAAGAGTAAGTTCTGAATAGTCATCTCATCTATGCATTGTGCAGGGCCAGTTCAGCCTTTCTTACGAGTACTAGGTAAAAGTACTGTCCTTGGATATGTGTTTATATATTACATTGTGCCACGGTTATGCGTTAACTTAGTATGCATGTCTCGGGTGGTTCCAACACCTCTTACTATTGTGTTATCAAACCCATTCGACCTTACACAACAGCTACCAAAAAACAAACAAAAACAAACAAACACATTGACCCTCGATAGAATTGGAGCAGCAGATTTGTATTCAGTGATATACCCACTGCGCTGTGCATTTGGTAAAACAGTCTAAAATCGACACTTGAGATTATTTTCAGCATGCTGCAAGCATAGACAAATTACATTCTGCATGCTACGGTCTGTATGGGAATTGTTTTGTTTGTTTCTAATACATCATAGCTAAAAAAGCAAGACTGTCAATGACAAGAGCCGCCACTGATGGATTCTTGATTTCCTTTAAGTGATGTTAAATACAGTCTGCTGGCATAGCATAGCTAATAGAGTGATTGCAGAATGCACCAAGGAATCGTGGCAATAAGGAAACATCCTTATTTAACTCCGAGCTAACAGTGTCAATTCTGCTACACAAAGCGCAACACAGGCAATAATAAAATAACGGCAATACACCCCAATAACACATCCAAAGTTGTCGAAAGTCTTCTCTTTGGCCCTCCATATTTTTATAAATAGTTATAAATTGTGAGAATTGGTTATTTTTGATTTGAGGTAGTAGAATCTGTTATATGAATATGTAAAGGCACCTTTTCAACTACAGAGTCTGGTAAAAATGGAAAGATAGCATTCATTTTTTAAAGGGATATTATTGAAATACTAGTAAATCCCTCACAATAGTTATCTATAGATGGCACTGTAGTGGAGGGACAGGGGAGGCAATGCATTTCTCTGTTAGGAATATTTTGCATCCCAAACGAACCCAAGAGAATCATATAGTTTATAAAAGGCCAGCTTTGAGATGGTTTCCAGCACATATTCATCAATCACAATCCTGCCAGAATTTTTGAATTTTTGTAAAAGAGTTTTAATTGGCAGCATCTTTACTATATCTATTTTAGCAGGGCTACATAATTCCTGATGGTATACCTTCTTCTTGTTAGCTATGTTAAAATAATTTGTCAAACGTATACATCACATCTACACAAGAGTTTCTGGAAGAAGGTGGCAATAAAAGAAACATGGGCAAGTTAATAAAGCCCGGTGCAAGCTTTCCCATGTAGTCCTCGCAATTTTTCTGCCCAACTTGGAGTTCTCAACCCTACTATCGCCACCATCTCCTTATTCTACTCCTCCATCTAAATCCTCATTGCCTCCTTTTAATTAAGCATGGGTCAGCTGCGGTGGGCCTGTCTGGCACACTTAGGTCCTGGAGCGATGCCCCATATGGCCTGCCTTTAATCAGAAGGGCTTTAATCAGCAGAAGAGTATTTAGTTCTTCACTGAATCCTCAGGTCAGGAGCCTGTAGGCACCTAAGTGGCCACCACTTTCCACTGAATTCCTTTCTTGACTCTCGCTGACATTTGTGACAGGATTAAAGCAAGATCCACGCCGTGCCACAAACACTTTTTCCATGGTTAGTGATGTACCTATTTCATCACCCTACTCAGTCTTCTTCTCTGCCATCCATGGCACCTCCAAGTATGTAAAACTGCAAGAGCCATGTTTATTGCCAACTCACATTTGCACTCACAAAGATGAACGCTCAATTTGCCTTCACTTGACTCCAGATAGTAGGGTTGAAAAAAGCAAGCAGTGAGGATTCATTAACCCACAAGTTGTATGTGAATTGCAAATGTGATCCTTATTGCGATTGACCACTCAACTTCATAGTGAGTAGTTCTGAACGAAAGTAACCAATTACTACGACTATTGTATGATGACATATTGACCTTAAAAATTAATAATTACTTATAAGGCATACATATGTATTTTTCACCAAAGGTTTAAGGGCGGAAAAAGTTTAAAAAAATTATAGCGTAACGTCTTTAGAATTTTCGTACGGGGGATCATTTAGAAAATAATTCTCCATATTTCAAAATTAAAAGAAAAAAAAAAAGGGAAAGGGGAGCTAATTAGCCTTGCAATGCTCCAATTGTTTTTTTTTTTCTTCCCAATTTTCATGCATAATGCAAGAGTCGCAGCAGCCCTGTATAATTTCTTCAAAACTTGGCAGTCTGGCAAATTTGATGCTGAGATTTTTTTAATAAGCTGGTCTTTTGAAGTGACTAATCAGACACAGTGAATATAGAAGGGCTTGAGCTTCTTATGGCTAAACTATGGGAAGAAAAGGGTAAGTGCTAATTATTTCCACCTATTCAGCATACGTTCAGGAGAACATATTAGTTTTAAATGTTTAACCATTAACTGGCTATTGAGGCCAGCAGGTAAGGCTATTACCTGAAAGGTTAATATGTATAAAAATGTGCATGCCATGTGTTAAGTGGTATATGATTGTCAAGGGCTATGCTGATTGCTGAGCATGTTTAATCCTCCATCTCTTTTGCGTTCTTATGTATATAGTAAAAAGAGAGTTGCCCCCTTTATCATCAGGTAATCCTGGCCTCCAAGTGAACTACCACATCTGCAGGTCTCATATCAGCATAGGCCATTCCTTATTATATTATTATTGAATAATAATAATAATAACAATAATAATAATACAAACCTAGGTATGACCACAGCATTTAATATTCTACCCAATCCCAAGACTAGAAGTTTTTTATTGGAAGTTATTCATGAAAGCAGGAGTGTATTTTATAGGTAATCTGCAATTTGTGTAACTTAAATCAGTGGTGATATAGTTCCATAACAAAATACAATCAAAGTGAGCATTCACATTACTTCATCCAATGACTCCGATAAACAATAGTCAGCGACCATCTCATTCTTAATCAAGACGAAAGTCTTGTTGTGCAAAGAGTTGCAAGCCTTTCATAACCAGTAGGATCTCTAAATGTCTCATAAAGTGAATTGAATCGGTAAAAATGACATATATTGCTATGATAAGAAAGCTGATAGTCCCTATGCATCGGAGCTGTGTTTTCTTTTTATGACATAATTGGTGTTTAGTGCCAAATGCTTTTATTTAGAATATACTAGATTTTCATCTTTCTAAGCTGTGATGTACGCTTTTGTAATGTGATACTGAACTGTCTCACTCAAGGGGGTCTCACCCTGAGCTCTGTACTAAGAGATCAAACAATATGACGGAAATGAGAAATATATTGCATAACCGTTATTGCTTTGTAGGTTTTAATTTGCAAAGTATTTTGAACATTAGGTGTGACAATCCCTAGAAGCAGCGAATATAAAGGTTTATTCACCCGATTATCAGTAGTAAATGTGTTAAAGCTTATTGATATAACATAGCATCATGATGGGTTAACCTCAGTGAGATACAAAGAGGAGAAAGGCCATGCTGGCCATACACATAATTAAAACATTGAATTGTCACTTCTATAATTATGTGTAATGCACGGTAGTCCAGCGCATAGACAGCAGTAAAGTCAATATTCTAAAGAAAATTACATTTGTGACTATATAGGAATGAAAACAAAGTTCTATCAAGGTAGACAAGTAAAGTTAAAATATGTTCTAAGGTCAAGTACAACCATGAGGATTTTTAGCCTAGTTTCTAAACAGTAATGTACTCAGCCTAGGCAACTGCCTAGGGCACAAGGTATTCTCGCTGTAGGTTGTTTTGCCCCGACATCTATGAATGGTGCCTCCTTTGGGTCTTGATATACTAGTGAATCATAAAAGATTCAACAAGTTTCACTAAAAGAAAGCATGCCGTGAAATATGTGGGTTAACAGGGAAAAGCACTGAAACACCACAGTTATTATCCTTTATTTTGGAAGCACTGGCACATTCTGTACAAAGTGCTAAAAATATTGTTACGTTTGAACAACAGAAAACAGATGGCATGGATAGCGCTGCAAGCTAAACATTACAATCTATATAGAAGTTAGATTCCTGATAAAGCTGACATTGCACGTAGAAGCCGATAGCGTCGGTGGCCCATTTTTCCTATGGCACTTTTTTTACTCTGATGGGTGCTTACGTGAATTATTAGCCTTCCCGTACCTCACTCTCCAATGTTAGATTATAGCCCGCCGTATATTCCCATAAGCATCCTAAAGCTATTCCTTTGTAAATGAAGCTATTTCAATCCAGAATACATTAATCTTCCCACTACAAGCTACTGCTACCAATTTATACACAGGCCATATTGGTTTCATATAATGATTTATAGGCAATGAAAGACTGAATTAACTGTGAGCTGAGAAAACATATGACATAGTTCTCTTCTTTGATCACTGCCACATATCAAGTCATGTCAAAACCTATCCTGTTAAAATGTGATGGTAATAGACCAAGAGTATGGGCTACAAGCTGCAAAACTAAAGGTTAATATTTAACACAGGCATGCAGATGGGAATTCTAACCTTTACATGGAATATGATGTTTTGTTGTTAACAGCTATGTCATGCTCACTCCATAATGAATTTGATTTATTGTAATGCAGGTTGAGATCTTTCTGCATAAAGACTTCTGGTCTCTTCTCCTTTACAACTTAGGAGAGCAGCAATACTAATGAAGGAAAAGACCCCACATGCAAATCTGTATGGCTTGAGTCATTAGGTCAATACATTATACTGATATATAAGCTGTTAGGAAAGAATAAAACAAATAGAGTCATATTTAACAAAACAAAATTGAAGCAATTCAGAAGCAAAAGTTCCTGCATGTTCTTCAAGTAAGGAGCAGAAAGAATGAAGTTGTGTAATAGTGAGTGACGGTGTCGTGAGGTGAAGATCTCAATAGGCGAGGGAAGACGTGCATCTCGTAGGAGCAGCTTCTTGGCTGATGAACCCTGATGAGTGGACATTAGAGAAGACAGTAGTGGAAAACATAACACCAACCCTTACCAGACAGGTTTATAACAGATGCAGAGGCTAGATCCAGCGGAAGGAGACAAACAGGGGCAGGAACACGCAATGAGTCAGGGAGTCAGGTATAATATCAAGCAACAAGTACCAAGATAAAGCGGACTGCATGTAATAAGCAAAAACACATCAAAAAGTGGATGCTGAAAACAGTGGACTTGATGTATACAACGCAAAGTCTTCTTTGAGCCACAGATTTCTCTAAGAGGGCTAAGGCATCCCGAGTTATTTTGGTACTTCTTACATCCTACCCGCAAGAAGGACCCCGTGTGATCAAACTTTAATGCCATGATAATAATACACTGATAAGTCAATCATAACTAGAGTTTAGTGAGATAACATACAAATAACACGCATTATGGCAAAAACTAATCTAGATATCACGTTCCTCTAAAATGTCCGCATTGATTAAGCAGCAAGTGCCTTTAAACACCCCAGCTTTCATCATGAAACACAGCACATTCCCTAATGTTAATAATCGCTGGATTACATATTAATTAGAAAATTCATAAAATTCTGACAGCGGCCACGGAGGACCATTTGCAATACTTGAGAAGAAATGACTTAGACTGTGTGTATATAGATCACCGGTGTGAGCTAACTCTTTCAGTGCTCCAGGAGATGAACTGAGATTTCAATGAATTTGTGAACACTTTCAGATACAAACATGACACCATGACCACAGACAAGTAACACCTCGGAGAGCTCCGCTAAGATGCGATAACAGCTGGAAGTGGTACATCATTCTGCCAGACAAGAACTGCAAGATCAGAACGAAGGGCAAGGCACATACATTTCATTCAATTCTTCCAGACGACCTGTAGATATAAAAAAAACAAACCTATGTATCGGTAAAATAACAAAATGCAACATTTAAAATTAAATTCAAACTTAAATATACTTGGGCCTATCAATCACTATCTAGCTGACTTATCTATTATCTATCACAGTCCATCTCACCTATTATATATTACTAAATAGAATAGACACACACACTACCGTTCAAATGTCTGGAGGTCACTTAGAAATGTATTGTTTTTGAAAAGCAAATTATCCATTGGAATAACATGAAATGGATCAGAAAGACATTGCAGACTTGGTTAATTGGAATTTCTTCATAGGTATACAAAGGCCCTTTATCACTCCCATCACTCCTGTGTTCCAATGTCACGTTGTGTTCCCTAATCCAGGTTTACGTTTAGAAGGCTAATTGATTATTAGAAGACCCTTTGGAAATTACGTTACAGCTAGAAATGTCCTTGTTTTCCATGAAAACAGCGCGGTGACCCCAAACTTTTGAACGATAGCGTACATGCACAGAGAGAGAGAGAAATGAGTACATATTTAACGTAGTAGTATTCTTTCTTAATAGATTCACATTATACAATCGCATGGACTCAGGCCCGTCCGTTTCTATTGAATGCCGTGTTGACGAGCTAAGATTGATGATCCTATAAACGAGCAGAATGTAACCTGCATTGGCCAATCGCATCCCCACTGCATCAAAGCACAGCAGTGACATGACAGACAATTACAGCCACCGACAATCAGTCCTATATGTCATGCGCCTGATGCAGGGAAAGGAATTCCTATATCAAAACTGTCAACATTTCTGTGTACTAAGAAAATATACAGAGATATGGTGCAAACACGCTCAAATTATATTTATGTTAGTTACAAACAAGAATGTATTTTCAAATATTTATTATATAGTCAAATTTAGTAACGTGGTGGAGAATATATAATAACTTATATAGGCTTCTGAAGACAGAAACAATTTTATTTTTATCATCATCACCATCATTATGACCATCATTGGTAGGCACCAACATTGCTCATGGCGGACATTTAATCGGGTCTGTGGTACTGGAGGATTGTGGAGAGAACGTTACTGAGTCCGTTACTGATTGGAGGATCAGGGAAAGGACGTTAACAGAAGCACTGCCATTTTGCCCTAAAGTGAACTTCTGCCAAAATGGCACCGCTTTCAGTTACATCCCTGAATTGGAGGATCGGGTGAGAGGATGTCACCAGAAGCACCGCTATTTTGTTGTAAGGTGAACTTCCTCCAAAATGGCGGTGCTTTCTGTGACTGTCCTCTTCCCTGATTGGAGGATTGGTGGAGAGGATATCACCGGAATCGCCGCCATTTAGGTACAACTTCACGCCAGGGTATGTCTGCGGAGATGTGGGTGAGAAGACAAAAGATAAAAGAAGACAAAGAACAACAAGATGCCGAAGCGTAAGTGGAATCAGAAGTGGTCGTTAGACATGGTAGGAAAACATTTTGAGAATGTGAGAGAGAGAGTTGAAGAGTGTATGACAGTGAGTGAGAGTGTGAGTGAAAGGGCCCATGAATTTTGGATGAAAATTCTGAGCTTTTTGCTTTATTCTCATCCACTACTTGAAGGATCTGGCCTTATTTTCATGGCTAGGTATGAATCGTCGAATTAGCCAAAATTCTGTAAATTTGCACCAATCTGAACGTACTCGTACTGATTGCTCTCCTGTAACAGTGTACATTTTTCAAGTAAGGCCAAATCCATTAGAGGGAATACATTTGTAGCAGACAGAGGGAAGGAGAATTACTCTGCTTCAATAAGTTAGGAATAGGTTAGGCAGTCATCAAAGAAGAACGTGTAAGAAATTACATTATGGCCCGAGGAGACTAGCACATTTCTAAGCTGAGAGCTTGTTAATACAGTTTTGTGTGTACTGCTTCTTTAACCCTTAAGTGCCAGCTACCTATGATGTAGGGCTTGACTGCCAACTATGTACCATGTCCGTAAGGGTACACTTGGCTCCCCCCTCTGTGAGCGTGACAAAAAGTTTCTGTACTTTAGGGCAAGTTGCTGATCGTCTGTGTTTCAGCAAGACTTCTGTTAAAGAATCAGGTAATCATGTAAAAAGTGTTGGCTTCCCCTCAATATGTGCCTAGTGGCTACCATGCAAGATATTGTGTACTGTGATTTTTACATACTATGCCGGCAACCTATGTGTATGTACAACTACAGCTATATTTACCAAGATTGCTGGGGGCTTTTAATGAAAATTATTCAGTTTAAGGTACTTTTACTATTCGGTTTGCAATTTATGTGATAAAATCCTGAGCCCTGCCACTCAAAGGATTAAATCGTAGCCAAACTGCTTCAAGATCCATGCACATGTGCTGAAATCGCTTGTATTTTATGTAGTAAGAGGTTTCCAAGTGCCACTTTTCAATACACTCCAAATGTTTATAAAGCCTCATCAAGCCGAGGGATGTGTGACAAAAGTTCTCCGTGTCAGCAAAGAGACTGAACGCAACAATAAACTGCATGTGGAGATTTGAATCAGGAAAGAGAAACACACTGGAAAACCTGCCATCTTTCAATGTACTTTATCACTCTGAAGTTAAAAAGAAAATGTTGTGCTTTGTATTCCCTGATGAGTAAATATTGCCTCTATCTTCAACCTCTTGCTGTATCTCAGCAAAAATAAATCAGCAACTCAGGGGAAACTAAAGCCAACGTATCGCCGTTACTCTGTGTTCCAATAACACTAAGGTCTCGGCACCATTATGCGGTAAACAGAATTTCTTGTATACTGAGATCAGTCTTTTGAAGCCCAATTTAGAGATGTTATATTTTACATGTAGAGGGCAAAGGGATGCATGAGACTAACTGCTAGAAAATACAGTTCTGATATGATTTTAAATGCAAGGAGATTTATAAAGATTTTTGTAAGTTATGGACATATGGAGATGCTGGTGCTGTTGTTGCTCTAGCAAGCAGCAGGGCCATTCCATAGGATGAAAAGAAACCTGAACAAGTTTGGGTCTCTTGGGTACTCTGACTGTCCAAGTGTTTTCTCCTCAGTGAATAATTTCCCTAAGCCACATCACACTTCCACCGAAAATGACCATGGGGAAACCAGACCCCTTGTAGCTTTTTGTGAGGGATGAGCCCATGTAGGTGGTCTCCTCTCTCAGTCAACTCAAGTGGTCCTCCCCTTTAGAGCTGAGGACAGAAGGAACTGAGGACTTCCGGGAGTGAGACCCCAGATGATGAAGATTAGGGGATCTGTTGTCTGCCATGGCCCTTCACAGCAAAATGCTGACCTCAGTGTGTTGAAGCTCATGAGGCTCGTGGGGGTAGATTGAGAACTTTCTTATCTTGACGGCATCCCTAGGAATATATATATATATATCAGTTTCTGTCAATTAGCAGGGGTTGCTAGACACTAATCTAAAGAAATGGAAGCTGATACAAGGTTATAGCTTCTAAATAACACCACCAAGTAGTATCAGATACACAGGAAAACTGTAAAACTAATACTAATATGTAAAGAAACCAATTGCAATATGTCTGACTCAAGCACGTAACTCTCCAGAACCCTATCCGGCGGACTAAAATATAATATGAACATGACATGATGTTATTTAATGCATGTCAACGCATTGCTAACGGGTACAGCTTAGCTCCTTAATCGTATTATATTCCTCATAGCTCCCTTTCTGAGAAACAATGCAACGATTCTGAAAAAAAATAACCAACAAACTAAATTCTAAAGAACATGTAACTGTGAAATCAACGCATCTGTATTCTTTTTATAATTGAATTACACTGCTTTGGAAACTTCATCTTTGCTTAGATACACAGTTTTGGGCTAGTGTAGTTTTGGTACAATGAGAGGGAAAGAAACAGGCTTGGTAAGTATATTGGGGTCTAGTCATTAAAGAGATAGTTGACAGGATAGTTTGCAACAAAGCTGAGGTTTCAACTCCCTCACTATTCATTAGTAAAGGCCAATGTTGGCAGGTTCCTCCTGGAAGGGCTAAGGGCTGTTCTGCATAGTACATACAGTAGAAACGTGTTAGGGATGTATGTATAGCAAAGAGTTGAAACCACATATCTCCATAAAACTCTCCTTTTAGTGAATAGACCTCAAAGTGTCTCCCTAATCAGCTGGTCAGAGGCAATATTCATGCTACAGCGT